>JANHFX010023132.1:0-76333 GCA_027560015.1 Chloroceryle amazona | reverse complement strand
GGGTTGGACTCGATGATCTTGGAGGTCTTTTCCAACCCAATCTATTCTATGATTCTATGATTCTATGATTCTATGATCAGACTTTCTTGAAGCTGCTAGAGAAATCTTGTCACAGTTCCAAATGAAGACGATGATAACAGTGCACAAGTTGGTGGCTGTGCACTGCTGGAAGTGGATAAATCAGACTAACACAGGTAAGTGCAAAATCAGTATGGTACTGGCCAGTCAACCGCTGGAAGTTTCCAGTGGGATCTTACCATGGTTCACAGCAAGCAGATGTCTGGATCAGATGAGGAACACAACTTAGAGTCAGCAAAATGAAACTTTTTTGTTGTCATGGGTATGGCTAAGATTTGCCCCGAGGAAGGAGGAACCGAAAGTATCAAGGCCAAAGATATTTCGTCTTGGCTCAGCAACGCAATGTGGCCTTAAGTGCAGGTACATTAACACCCATGGGGGAAGCAGAGGCAAGATATGTCATGCCAGGGTATTGAGAAAGCCTGGCATTTATAGGCTGGGACAAATAGGAACTCGTTTTCCTCTTAACATTGTTGTTATCAGTGAGGTGTTATTGCCAACAATTATTCTTGAGGACTGACTTTGGCATTATACACCTTGGAAAAAAAGAAGCTTATATTAAATACAAAGCAGTTTCAGTAATTCAGTGAAGAGCGCATTTAGCAGGTTAAATGGAGTATGCAGTTACATAGCAGACATTAAGTAAAAGAGCATTTGGATACCACTGTGACGAATATCATCCAGACTGTAGCACTCTGCACTACATATGCAAGAATAAATTTGAGGACCATGAGGCACTCACAGCTTTTGGACTGGTCCACACCCAGAGAAAAATACAGACTTCAATACTGATAAAGGTTCAAAGCTAGCACAGGGGAGATCACATCTTCCTCCAGTATCTTGACAGTGTGATAATGGAGAGAATTACTCAGAAAAGCATGAGATACTTTATTGATTAAATGGAATGGGAGTCATAATACAGTCATTTAAAAAAATAAATAAAATAAAGAAGTTATTCTATATGTTCTGTTATATAACATTGTGTTGGTGGGCGATTTTGTAAACACTTTCTAAAGATACCTGTGCCGCATGAATGGTAAGAATCCTCAAGGAAAGAGCTATTATGATCTCAGGATGTGTAGGGAGGGCTGCTGTTAGTATCTGAGGACTGAAGTATGGTTTCTGGATTTCAAGTCTGTTGCCTGTTATCTCAATTTCCACATGTAGCGAGGACTGTCATAATCAATTTCATTTGACATCTGTGTCTGAGAGTTGTATGAGGCATCCCATGTGCTGTCTGCATGTTTTGTGTGTTTTCCAACTTAGTGAAAAAACGTTTTCATGCTTTTCATCATATTTATTTATTTGATGGCAGCTTCAAAACCGTTACTTAGTAGAAAAACACATATAATAAGAGAGTGAAGGAGCCCTGTGAGTAAGGAAATATAGGGACCTGAAATGCATCCATATGCCAGTTAGTAACAGCCATTGTACTCTCTATCCTATTTGTTATTGCTTGTGAAAAAAATATGTTGGAGTAAGGAAAGGACTTTTTATTTTAAGATATTCAGATCAATCTGTTTGCACTGAGCACAATGGTGTTACTAGTGTTGTTGATAAAGGCAATTTTCAAGAATTACCTTCTGTGATTAGGGAAAAAAAAAAGAGATTTATCCTAAATGAATAATTGATAGTGGCAGAATGTCCCTTCCACACTCGTCCCATCTCCAATCTCCTCTGATTTTCTGCTAGCATGAGTTTCCCTTAGAGGATGCACAAAGACTGATGCCTCGTTTTCTCTTTAAGTTCTTCACTGTTCCCAAAATGTTTAAATCAGAGCATTTTAAGCCTAATATTAGCTGAGCAAGAAATACCAGCCCTCTGGAACTTCTCCCGGGGAGCAATCAAAATGAGGAGCACAGGCTACAGCTATTGCCTGAAGATTTTGGCACTTATCACCATTACACATTATGCTGGCCAATATGCTCTGAAAACCTGGTCAGTGCTTTTATAGCAAAGGCATAAAACCCAGCAGTGGCTGATGTAACCCTCACTGAAATCAATTACACAAAAACCTACTCAGGCTATGAAAGTAAATCTATAATCATGGTGAAAATTGCAAAAATCCTCTTATGAAACAGGCAGGGTTGTATGTTGAGGGTTTGGGGTTTTTTTCCCTCTCTGCCTACCATTTTGAACATCTAAGATCAGAAAGGATGTAGCTGGAAGCAGGAGATAGAAAATTAATAATGAAAAGTCACTTTATATTCTCTGCCATTAACTGAAACTGAGCACACTCCAGAAGTAAAATGTTTCCTGTAGCAGTAAATGTGTTGGCCAAAACCCAGGAAATTCTTCCCCAATATATTTATATTTATACAATCTGTACTTACAGGTAGTAATAAATAGGATAGATGGCCTTAATAGATTGTAAATGTGTTTCAAGCCCATGTATTTCCCTGTCAGGGTCCTAGTGTAATTCCTAGATCTGTCCCCACATAAATCTTCCATTTTTTTAAGTCATTTACTATATCAGCTTTCCTAGTTAATTGTCTGAGTCTTGTTGGTTGCAGTTGATCCATGTTAGCTCTACATGTAAGATGAGATTCCTCCTTGAGATCATCTTCTTCTCTGTATTAAACTGCCCAGATAAAAAGTGGAGTGTGAGGAGAAAAAGGCTGCGTGCTGTGGGTGCCAAGTGGGGCAGATTTGTACTCCCTGTTGGAAAAACGCAAACTGGGAATCGTAAGCTTACACAAGGGTATTTGCATCCCGCATGCTTGAGCTACACACAGTGCTGAACTCTCAATTCCTGTATGCTTTCCAAGATAAATTCCTCACATGTCAGCAGGTTATCTTTAAATTGCCAAAGCAGGGATTAGCTGTGTCTAGTTTGCAGTTCAAATGGTGAATAGAGTTTTCTCAGAGACAGAAGCCTTCCTGAAATCAGAGAATTGGGAAAATCCAAAGGATAGAACATAAAAGGGACAGAATATAAATTCAGGGAATCTCAGAAACAGCTGTGGTGGCTGGCACGTTTGTACACAAGTCCAAGTAAAATCTAAAGCCATTAAGAATAACAACTTACTGGTGATCTTTAGTACCAACACCTGGCTAAAATAGCTGACTGTGAATGCACCTAGTTGCAACTATGTCCAGAAACAGGAAGAGAAGGAAGGGCATCTTTATGAACCTGAACACAAAGAGAGCCCATTTTGCTGTCATCCAAAAACACTCATCCAGAAACAATGCTCAATGATTATATAGCACTGCTACTGATGGGCCCAATCTTGCTGGCAAAGATACCCTCACTAGCTCTAATAAGCATTAAATCTGACCTACTGGATTGTCACTGAACCTTTTTTATTTCTTGCATTACACTGGTAATGGAAATTTTAATGACCATCAAGATTATTTGCAATGCAAGAAAGATACAAATATTATCAGTAAAAAGAGTACAATTGAGATTATCAGGGAAACAGAGATAAAAATAGCAACTGATCTGATTAAGCTCTTGAAAGTTCCTGATTTGTTTAGCTAAAAAATTATTTGCAAAGGAAAAAAAAATGTTTAATGAAAAACTACAGGTAAAAGATGAAGCCTAAAAAGCTAAAAATTTGAAAAATGAAGAAATGGGTAATTCCAGCATGAAATAGCCATAGTAACCAAGGAAAATACAATGTTGTGATGTTGGAAATGTCCACAGAACAACAAAAGACCACAGAAGACTGTGTAAGAGTTTCAGTGCAGGGAAGAGTAGAGAGGTGACAGTGGAGTGAGGTCAGACCCCATGAAAGTTGATAAGTATCAATTCAGTATAGCAATTCTACACCACACATTTGTTAAACTGAGACATGAAGAAGCAAGGAGAGGCAATAAAGTCAATGATGCATGAGATCTTGGGGCATATGTGAGACTCTTTCATTGTCTTTTGATAGGAGAGGACAGTGGATTATGATAGCCTTCAGGAAGGAGGGAAGCTGAGAACAAAGAATAGAAAGTCTTTGTGAATTAGGAGTGCCATGAAGAAAGTAGAGAGAACAGATCTAGGAAAATAGGCAGGGCTTTTAATTCTTCACTATCAGGTGCAGAAGGAGGTAGTCATATGACGTAAGAAGTGTTTCAATTTGATAATGCCACATTGGAAGTCTGTAGAACTAAAACCTAGATCTCTTAATGCTAAGAAAATATCTTAACCACAAAGTCATTCATCTTCTGCTATGTTCCATGGTTTCATCACCACAAACTACCATGAATAATTCAGAAAGCACTTTGACATTGGTCTCATTAATAAGACATATAATCAAGGAGATGTTTAAATAATGATGTAGAAAAGGCAGAAGAACTCAATAAATATCTAATTTCATAAGAAGTCAAAGAAGTACTTCCCAGACCATCCCTAGTAAAGAAGAAGGATGTTAAACTGAATGCCTCTGAGGTGTGGACATTAGAGAACAAATTAGGTTAGGTTAATTTTTAATAAATCTCAGATTACAAAGGAAATCTGAGGAGACAAAAACAGTGTTAATGTTATGTCAATGTTCAAAAAAGGTTGGCTGATAGTTCTTTTAGCATGGCATCAGCCTGGGCCCAATAACAGAAAAACTGGTAAAAGATTGAATCTGTAGCAAGTGATAGGAACAGAACTTCAGGATGTTAAATCAGCCTGGTCAAACCAACTTCATTTTTTTGTAGTACAGACCGTTTGATAAAGGATGTGTGGCTGAGGTTTGTAAGGTATTTGCCTTAGTATCACATGACAATCTGATTAAACAAGTAGTTCTGAGAGCTAACAAAACCTGCCTTTCTGGGGAATTGTGTCTCTCCTGCTTAATTGACTGTTCAACAGTATTACACTTAGATTTTCTGTTTACTCTGCATATATCAACACAGGGCTATTATTTCTTGCTGCAGGGTATTTCAAAATGACAAACATGCTGTCATTTTTAATGATAGAAACTACCCAATGGATTCAGAAATTACTGAGTACGATAATTGCACTCTAGTAGTATTTTCCTACAGCCATCTATTTTTATGTAATATATTTATCTTTAGGATATTTGTCTTTCTGCAAATGTGCTTGAAAATGACAAGCTGCTTCAAAAAATACTGGGGATGTAAGGGCAAAAACAGTCAACTTGCTTCCATGGGAATAAGAGTACCATGAACACTGTAAAATCTTAACAAACAACAGTTCTTAAATGGATTGGAAACTGACAGATCTCAGAAAGCAATGACCAGTAAGAAATCATAAACAAATGACAGTATAGCTAAAGAAAACTCTCAGATGTTACTATTAGAAAACAGCAGATTATTCTACACAGTGAAAAAAATAATAAAGCATAGAGAAGCCCTGGAAGACATCTATAAGGTTGGACATTAAAAAGACATTTTAAGAAAGCCAAACTCAAGCTCCAGCATCTGGGAACGAGGAAGCAAGCAGTAGTACAGAACTGAGGCATGTACCCTGGAATGCATTCACCTCAAGAAGGGTTTAGAGATGACAGTGAAGAACTGATTCAATGTGAGGTAACTGTGTGATGGTGTGGGGAAGGAGGCTTGTTCTATCTGGGGCTTAATACTAGAAGAAAAATATTCTACATCTACACAAGGAAGGCAGGACCAACAGGCTGTGAGGAGGTATGATAATGCTGGGCTACCGAAGTGCTTGCCTTAGGAAGGAAGAAAATTCAGAATTCAGCAGAGGTCCCTGAAATCCACAATTCTGAACTTCCTGCTAGATAAATGGTACCAGGGTCTGTTCTTTAAGTTAGAGACAAAGTGGCATGCTCTAGCTATGGCCATACTATTTGGCTGTCTAACTCCAAGGCAGTATAGCCACATCCAACCTGCCTCTTCAATAAAGTCTCTGACCCAGGAGTTAGCTAAGTCCTGAATGCCAAAAGAGCACCAGGAATTTTTCCAACAGTTTAACAGAGGGCACTTGGGGCCATATCTTGGCTTTGCATTTTTTGCAAGTGTCACTTCAGTGACTCAGAAGTCATCACGGTGTAGTACAGAGAGCTTTGCACAGCAACCTACCCTCCTGAAAACACCTCCACCACTCCCACTGCTCCCATCTTTCTCTATGCCCACGCAGGTGGTTTTCTACAATGAGAGCCAGAGTGGAGTGAGCCTCTTCAACCCAAGTCTTTGTAAAATGACACAGGAGGTGGAAGGTTTAGCCCAGAGAGGTGATGGTTACCTCAAAGCACCTTAATTTCTGAGTGCTTTATTGTGGAATGTGGGATTTTAGCCATTTTTGCTATCTGCTAAGTCTAAGAAAAAAAGAAAAAAAAAAGTTATGTTGCTTTTTCATAGATAGTCACAGAATTAATGCACCACACTACATGCTACATATTCATCACAACAGCAGAAACCTCTGGATATTCCTGAATTGTGCAAAATGAAGAAGTATATTCTGGGGCCCAGATTTCATTCATGCACCCTTTCACAGATCTTGATGCAATCCTCAGTATAAATTCTATCCACCTTTTTTTGCTTGCATCTTCATAGCTAATGGGATCCTGAGACATCATCTAATCAATATTCACTTATTTAATATATTCACAGGAGTAGAGGGCCATAAAAAATGGAAGATTTTTGCTTTTATCCAATTAATGTAATTTACTGTCTGAGTATAAAGTGTGTTATTAAAGCACTATAATCTTAAATCTGATATTTCAGCAGACCAATGAAAGGCATATTTACATTCCAGAACTACGTCTCTGACAAGTTTTAATTTTTCAGCAGTTTTCATTGCAATCTGAGCACTGGTCAGATGAAGACTGAATAACAGGGCTTTCTCACTCACTAGAAAATAACTTAACAAACTCTTCCTTAGGAACACTACCTTGCATTTGAGAATAAGTGTAACAGATTTCAGCTGAAAAAGTAAAACCTTGAATAATATGTTCATAAACAACCGAACATCATCCTTTATATGGATAAATAATTTTAGCATCAATTTTAGCAAATGTTGGTATATGTGTCAGCTTTAATTTTCCTATTAACATATCACCAGTCACAGTCTCAGCTAATTTTATGGGTCACTAATCTTTTAGCATATAATATAACGGTAGTATCAGTCACTAGGCACCTAATAATATGAATGGATTTATGGGAATAATTGGCTAAATATCTCTTAAAATCGATAGTAAGAGGTACAATATTCTGCCTTTCTGATGTGCAACAACTTCTTTGAAATCAAAGAGATAAAAATCTTCATGTCATTTTCGGACCCAGAATTTGCTGTTATTACATTTATTGTGCATGGCACTATCATTGTGTCTTTCCAAAAGCCTGACAATCACTAAAAGGACTAGAATACCTAATCAATAACATATTCTAGATGAATGAGGCTTATCAAAAACTAATTTTTGTTATATAATAAACATCAGATTTCCTCTTGTTATTGAAAATATGACGTGGGAAATTCTTATTACCTTATCTGCTTGATAGATAAGGTTTCATAATTGTCTGCTAGCCATTTCTTTTACCCCTTGGCTGGAAAACTCCCTAGTAACTTCAGTTTCTTCACCCATTACAGAGGCTTTTAAATAAAACAACACAAACACATTAACTGGAATACAATGGCACAACCATTGTTATTTGTTAAATAATGCCTTAAATGACATAAACGCCAACATGCCAAAATAGCTTGATAAACCCATTCATAACCTCAGTTTGTCACACATGAATGCGAAGATACGTGGCGTCAGCCGTTTGATTCCCAAGCTCAGCATCTCCAGTCCCCTTGTTCATTTCCTTTTAGCTCCTAGTCTCAACAGTGGTAGGAAGTAGGCTCTGTTGTACTATTCCATACACTTTGTATGTGTACTACACATTTGTAGCAATGTTTTATATGATCTTCTGAGCAAAAAGTCAGATGTTAATGGGAGTTCCCTAACTGACTGAAATGGGTTTTGAGTTCAGTTCTTAAGCAGTAAAAAAAATTCTTGTAATAATCATTCTCAAAATCCTGATGTCTTCCTGCTCTTTCTCCAGTAAAAAACAAGAAAAAAAATATTCTACTCCTTTATAATTTTTTCAGTCACTTCTGTAAGAAGCAAATACACTACTGAAAACAGGTTTTTTCCACACTGCATACCTGAACTTTAATAGTGCTCCAAGTTACTAATATACTAATAATTTATGCTCTTAATATCCAATTTACAGTAAATTGGTGGCCTTATAGAATAAGGGCAGAAATGCACAGCCAGAGAAAGTAAAGGGTCAGCACAACCACAGGCTAGACAGGGCTCATAATGAAAAAAACTGAATGTCAGCAGGGAAATGACAGTTTCCTATGCTTAATTTCATATTCTAATGCTGCAGGACTTTCCCCTCCTGATACCTTTAAGGTCAAATAATGTATATCAAGGAAATGTAACGTATGTGCAAGATATGTGATGGCACATCCTCTTTTTTTTTTTTTTTACCAGATTGTTTTATTTGTGAATTCCTGGGTAGGACAGCTGTGGAGAGCAGACTTGTGGGCCAATGTAAGCCATAGTTCCACTGACTTTAATGAACTGTGCTCATGTACAGGATTTGCCCTCATGCTTTAAGTGGGGTTGGCATATAAATGAGCAGCCACTTCTTAAAAATCTTTGAAGGCTGCACAAAACAAAGTTCTGCTTTTGCAAATCTGTAAGCAATCTGTGGTACCAACAGAGTTTATTTACTGGGAAGGAGATGAAAAAGACAAAAAGTGGAAAGGAGCAGTGGAAGAGTAAAAAATTCTCAGCATTTATAGCGAAGATTTTAAACTTTAAAAGCACCAGGCTAGGTCCAGAAGGAGAAAGCTCTTATCTAACTTAGCTAAACCAGGACACCTTTGGAGGCTCTCCAAGGTGCAGTTGACTAGAAAAACAACTGGGATGCTTAGGACTACACTGACACTCTTAGTGTTAGTCACAGTGGACTAGTGATGACAACAAACACCAGTTCCCACTGACCTCTCCCAAGAGCAAGATCCATATAAAATTTTTGATTGCTTACCAATGCCATCAGATCAGGAACAAAAGTCTAGTTCCACTGAAATCTGGCATGTAAGCCCATTCCTTTTATGCAGGTAAGCCTTCTCTGTGTAAATAAAACTACTGCCAAGAGTAAATGCTGATTGATTCCTCAAAAAGCAGAAATCAAAGAAAAAAAACTTCTAGAGAGTGGGAGGGAGAAAATAAACCATAATCTGTCTTGAGTATGTTTGGTTAGTTCTTTAAGGAAGACCAGGATTTGAACATTTCATACAGATACTGTACTTATTAGGACAGTTTATTTTTTTTTTATTCAGAAACTCTGTTTGCTCTGCTTTTTCTTTCAGTTAGTTTTGAAGGATTTTGATGTAAATACAGTGCCTCGGGAGACAGTCTTCCAGAATATTTTAACTTTTATTTCTAAAAAATATTTTTCCTCATGCATGTTTATAATTAACTCTATGAACTTCTGCTAGCCTGCCTCTGCCTCCAAGCCTTAGTAACAAATGAAGAACCCAAAATGCACCCAGTGCTGTACAAACCAAAATGATGGATTTTGCCTGGCAGATTTCACACATTAAGTAACAGGACGACACATATATACCGCTTTTCTTCCATGGAAGCTGAAGCACCTCACAGGAAGGCAAAACACATTATCTCTATTGGGAAAGGAATGAAACCGAAGTAGAAATGCAATGACTCAGAGCAACTCTGTGCAGCAAGTCAGTGGTGAAATGGTGCCTAGAGAGGCCAGAGCTATATGCCGTTCTCTGTTTCTTTTAGCCAATGAGATGTGTCAAGTCTGAGGGCTAAACTTCTCGTCTTATGGAAGTATTCCCTATACCCATGGATCTTTTTATACCCACATGGATGACCTGCATCCTTCTTTAGATTGTTCAGAACAAGTCATAGAGAACTCTACTGACCCGGCTTTTGAAACACGCAATCAGACTTACAGATACTCTTTGACATTGTATAATGAACCTGGGTAAACGTCCACGTTTCTATTTGTAAGAACTGTTTGAGGCAGGGGAGTACTGGAAGAGGCTGGAGGGATCTGGCATCCCCAGGTACAGATACAGGGGCAGTACTTACCTCAGGGCCAGCCCGAGGGCTGAGAACAGCTCCGGCCGGAGGAAGGAGGAGGTGGCGGGGCAAGCTTTCGTGGAGCCGGGCAGGGCTGTGCTGAGCACGGGGGGGCGGGAAGGGAGAGTGGTGTGCGGTGAGGGCGGAGGAGGGGCCGGGAGCTGGCAGCCCCGTGCCCCAGGAAAGGGAGAAACACACCCCGCCACGCCCCACACGGGGTCCCAGCTCCGGGGTCGCTCCGGTCCGGCTGGGAGGCTGGGAACCCGCCGGCGTTTCCCCAGGCTGAGTCCTGCGCCCCTCAGTAGCGCCGTGACTCCCAGAGCCTGCGGGAGGCCTGCGGCCCGCGCACTGGACTCCAGAGGGAACCCAACGCCAAGGCGGGAGTTGGGCGTTTGTTTCCCTGGGGCAGAACCGACTGCGCGGGGCGAGGCCGCCCGGCCAGGCCGGACCCAGCAGGCGCAGGGCAGCGGGGTCCGACATCCACGGGGAGTTCGCTCCCGCCTGAGCCCTTCGGGTCGAGATCCTTCGCGGTGCCTCAGATGCAGGTTCGTCAGGCCGGGGAGCGCCGGCCCAGCCCTACACTGCCGGTGGCTCCCGTTTCCTCGGTCGTTTTCGAGGCCGCGGGCTCTCGCTGCGCGTTTTTAAGCCGGTCCCACACGAAATGGCCTCTTCCGCACGGGATCTTCATACCGCATACCTGCCTACGCCTTCGTGGTGGCACAAAGGGCGTTTAGGGAAGTGTGAGAACGGCACTCCCGGTATTCAGCCTATTTAAATAAAATCTTGCCCTGGCGCTGCTATTTCCAGCTGGTGAAGCTGCTTACTACACAGCTTTGATGGATGCTTCGCTGTCTGAAAGGAGGAACAAACGCCCTGGCCTCACGAAGGGTAAAGCCCTGACCTTAAAGCACGATAAATGAGCCGTGGATTGCAGAGGTCTTGTGAGTGTTGTGTGTGTGCCCCTTGAGTACAGAATCACAGAATTATTGAGGCTGGAAAAGAACATCAAGTCCAACCTGTGTCCCAACACCCCCACATGGGCTAGACCATGGCACTAAGTGCCACATCCAGCCTCTCCTTAAACACCTCCAGGGACGGTGACTCCACCACCTTCCTGGGCAGTGCATTCCAGTGTCTGATCACCCTCTCCGTGAGGAAATCCTTCCCGATATCCAACGTAACCCTCCTCTGGCTTTAGGCCCTGCCCTCTCCTTCTGTCACTGGCTGCCTGGGAGAAGAGCCCGACCCCCACCTGACTACAGCTTCCCTTCAGGTAGCTGTAGAGAGTGATACAGCTGCTTCATCCTTTCCAGAGGATTTTGGCTGGGAAAGCTTCCTGCTTGAGGATTCTTTGGCATACCTCTGCTCCCACAGTCATGTCCCTCTTTTCCCAGACTCTCCCAAGACCTCTGCCATATGATTTGGGGGAATGGACCCTCTGCAAAATGTACTACAATGTGGTCAGGAGATGCTGTACCATGATATACTTCAGGAAGTTTTATATAGGCCCTTTTATTTTCTTCCTGTAAACCTCCTATATTACTTTCATCTATCCCTCTATTTGTATTCCCCACTAATTCTTCTTCCAGAAGGAAATCTGTTTAGAATATGAGCTGTCAGATGTCATTACCTATTATCAGGAAACTATGTTGCTATGTTTAAAGAACATGCATATATCAGGGTTCACTGATCCATAATGTTTGCATATTTAATACATATTTACATTTATGAATCTCCATGCCTTTTGGTTCCAATCATGAAACTGCCTGACTGCAGAGAGAAAAGTAAGCAGCAAGAAGGAAAACATTTCAGTGCCTGATCACCTTCCCCATTTGGTACAATAAAGCTCATTGTTAGCTGTCATTTCTAAAAACTATGGTGTTGATACAAGCGAAACCAGAGCTTATCTGCTATTCCGTTTAAAATAGTTTATGTTCCCACCCTGTGAAGTGGTATTTAGTTCAACTTAACAATAACATAATAGTAATAAGCGCTTCTTGATACAATTATATTAAGACCTGATGATTCTTGATAAGCCAAAATTATTTGAATTTCACATTAAACAAAAAGCATCTCAAAACACGTTTGGGAGTCAACAATGTGAAATATGGAATGGGTCTTTATTAGTTATTCCAAGGTGTAAAAACTTGTTAACATTTTTGCTACTAGAATGAAGTCCAACTGTGTTATGGTGCTGTACAACATTCCTCTGTGCACATTCTACTTGTTAGTTTTTTCTGTTGCTCCTATAATTTAGTTGCTGGTTTGATTTTGATCGCAAAAAATCAATTTTTCACAGTGCTAGACGTGTTGCTTTATGAAACATAAATCTATATGTGTATATGTATGCACTCACACATGAAAGATAGGTGCATATGCAAAAAAATTAGCCTTGCTATTAAGGTCCGGGACTTCAGAAGCAGGAGACCTCTCCTTCTGCCCTGCTTTATGTATATTCTCTTTGACCTTAGGGATAAAAGTTAATGTGGTTCACTTTCTTTCCTTATCTGTAAAATAGTGATCTTAAATATGTGCCTGTCTTGCAGAAACATTGTTTACGGTACGTTGTTTCCTCTGGCAGTAAACTGCCTGACACATACTGATTGATAGTTATTTTGTGTACTACCCCTTTGAGAACACTATCAATATGATGAAATCTAGTCTGTTAGGAGCGTTCTTTCACAAGAGGGATTAACTGACCTCCATTTGCACTGCATCTGATGCCCTTGAAATGGATGATTTCACTCTTGCACTGGGGTTTGCATGATCGGCCAGGTCTGGAAACTGATCTGACTGAAAACCGACCTGGCAAAACCCAGTCTTGCTTCAATGCTGGCAGAAGGGAGTCAACAGAAACGTGCAGACTGGGGCAAAAGGGAAGGTAAAGACACTCGTGGTTTTGCAATATTATGTGTGTGGATTCAGTTTTTATTAAGCTGACCATGAAACGTCACCTTAAGGCAAGTAGGTTATGGCAGTTCATGGACTGCAAGTATCTATCCATTGAAGACTCCCTGATCACTTTTTATGGGCTTGCAATTCCATTGCTCTTTTGTGCTGTCTCCTTTCCCTCTTTACGTTAGTATGTAAAAGGCACAGGCAGGCACGACTGGTACAAATGATTGCCTGTAAGAAGGGCCATCTTCAGCAGAGTCAGTTGAATTCAGAAGTATAAAATGCATGTTGCATTTCAGGTTGGCTGTGAGAGAGTGGAAAAAAAAGACCATTTTGCATTTCGTGACTGCTTTAAACAGATGGTAACAATTTCAATACAGCAATAAATCATGATTTACACCTGGATTGCAAAAGCATAGGATAGTTTTGGGTTTTTTTTTGTAAGAAATAAGATACTGTGTTAGCCTGTCTGGCGTATAACAAGCATGTTTATTTAGTGTTTATATTGTAGTCTTACTGAAAAGCTTACCAGCCTGGGGCCCTGGGAGTTATATAATAAATATCCCCAAAGGTTTTACAGGCTCTTGAGTGTGCAGCACAGCTCCACAGGCTCAAGACAGACAAGCAGTCAAGGGCTGGTGAGAATGTGTGCAAGGTAGCAAAGGACAGCTACATGCACAACTCCTGTCCAGTCGGGAATAGTGAACTGCACAATGATTCAGCTTTGGTCACATCTGGAGAACTTCGATGGAAGTATGAGCACCAGGTGGCCAGTGTGGAGCTTTTGATGGAGTTCAATGTGGCGTCGTGCCTGGGAGCACTGTCAGTGGGCTGGGGCAGTTGACCTTGATTTACACAAACCCTCTGTCTTGTGAAATCACTCTTAAGGTGTAGGTGGAAGGAGCGGAAAGCTGCCAACATTCTCTGTTCTGGTTTTGGCTTTTGTATTAAGATCTCGAGGATAATATGTTTCATTTTGTTTCTGGTTTATTTGTGTTTAAACATTACGTAATACTGCAGTGAGAATGCACACTAAGTTTCAACCAGGCGCTGTGTTTTGCATACCATAACTCATAGTTCCAGCTTGCATGAAATGTCCTCCCAGAGCCATGCAAGTTGCTGTTCCCAGGACAGGGTCAAAATTCAGGTGAAAAGGTGATGTTCCTGTGATTCCTATCCCAAGCTCTGAGAGGCTTCTTGTACCAGGCTTTGTGGTATTGCTGTTTTCAAAGGCTGAACCCCAACAATTTTGACAAATTGTTCCACTCTGTGGAAAGTGTTGCTATGGAAATGAACAGGACTAACATCTCTGAGAACCCGCCTAGAGAGCACTATGCAAGTGGGTGTGGGGGGGAAATTTAAGAAAGTAGAGCATGCAAGAGCATAACATCTTTAGATTTGTGCACCATTCCTGTGGGCTTCAGAATTTGGCCCACTGGATAGAGATTGTTGGATTTTTTTTTCAGTCCTCTCTACAGTAATTTAATGCAAATTGAATTGAACTAGATGCAAGCAAATGATTTTGCAAATGGTCTCTGCGAGTAAGCTTGTATAGACATAAACATCTGTATTGAATTATTTTTTGTTAATAATGTCTAGCAGAAAGATGTGATTATAATGGAACTGAAGAGGTTATTGAAGCATAACGCTTTACATGGTTTTTTTGGGATAGTTGCAGTTTGCCCAAAACCTGAAGCAACTGTGGCGTTCAGAGCATTTGGATGGAAAAATATTGCTATGGCAACAAATTACTTTTATATTCACATAAAGCAAAAGTAGATCTCTCTCACCCTTTGTGGGAAGCACATACTTTAAAGTGCATGAAAGATTAAAGGTGATAGGCAGAAACAGCTGCATGAATATATTTTCATTTTTCTTCATTTGGTTTATACATATTTCTGTATAAATCTGAAATGCAGAAATAATTTACAGCTAGAAGCACTTTGCAGCAAGAAAGTAGAAACAGCTTAGGAGAGGGGAAAAAGTATAATATAGTCAGAATGTCTTGTTGTGATTGCAGTGTAACAGCATCAGGCTTTAATTAATTAAAACAAAATATCCCCGGTGTCATTCCAAAAGGAGGG
Source organism: Chloroceryle amazona (assembly GCA_027560015.1). Classification (NCBI taxonomy): domain Eukaryota; kingdom Metazoa; phylum Chordata; class Aves; order Coraciiformes; family Cerylidae; genus Chloroceryle; species Chloroceryle amazona. The sequence continues at coordinate 61,269 of JANHFX010023132.1, read as the reverse complement.
AAGAGAATCCTCTCTTCTGCATGTCCCCAGCAAAACTGAGATTGCTTTGAATGCATAATTTAAGAAAGATGCAATGTTTTTTATTTCTGATCAGTCAGGCACCTTGTCAAGCTCAAGAAATAGACCAGGTGGCAAGATTATTGATGGCTTCATTTTACCTGTGTAGGGACTCTTCTATTTAGAAGGCATGCAGCTTTTACTTTTGTGGGGTTCTGATACATCTATATGCTAAGGTGTGCACCATCTGCAAAGGAAGTATAATATGTCTACTTTGATATGTAAGGTCTATCCTGAGGTTCCCTCTCAATTATTCTGAACCATGTGAGCTGTCTTATACCATCTGTATCTCTTTTCAAAATGTGCAGCAGAGCAGCCCACATTTTTTGCTTCTTAGCTGCAAAATAGAGGTCTCCTCAGAAATTGTGTATGATTTTCTGGCGTCTTTTTCCAGCTGCTCTCTTCATGTGGACAGTAGAGAGATATACAGAGAACTTGGGGTCAGAAGTGAGGAATATGAGGGAGTTGGTGGAGCAGTCGCTTACGGACCTCCCATTCTCAGACCTTCAGCTTAAGCTGAACAAACTGAAGCAAAAGGCTGTCAAGGAGTGAATTGTGGTGACTTGGAAACATGGTAGTTTCAAACTGGATTGGCTTAGGGTAAATATAGAGGTTTATCTATCTATTTACAGATAGACCTGCAGACGTAGATTTGAGAGCCACTTTAAAATCATCACAAAGTACCAGACAGTTCAAGGGGCATAACACCCCTTCTGTAAATGCCCAGTGCACAAGAGTGTCTGCAAAGGATTTGAAGGGACCACAGACTGAAGTTTGTATTGTCTATGCTTTCAAAGATGCAGAGAGAACATTTTAGGTTGAGGAAGGGAAGGCTTTAGATGTAATGAATGTCAGTATGGGAATGGAAGAATCAGTTGGTTATTCTGCATCACTGCAATACCACGTAAAACTATTTTTGTACTGCTTAATAGGAAGGTGCTGCAGAGCAGTTTGGGGCAAACTGGCTCACATCCAGATTATTCAGGACAAGCTCTTTAATGCTGACTTCTTCCAAGCTATGTAATACTTGGCTGTGGGTCTCTGTGGGCCTGAAGTCATGCTTTTGAGGGCCAAAGACATAAATACTATTTAGTGGCTCTTTCAACTTGAATTGCCTGAAATAACCTGATACCTGTGTTGCAGCTCTCTGCAGTCTTGTTTGCACAGTGTGAAACAAGGTGCATGGCATACCCTGAGATGTGTCGAGAGGATATATGGAAGGGTTTGAGGGCCCGAAGCTGGCATAACTTGACTGGTAAAGCCACCCCTGGTGCATTTATAACTCTGCTGCCTGTTGCAGACAGTCCTTAGAGTGAGCTCTCCCCCAAGTTGTCCCTGGGTGTCTTGGAGAGACCCAGAGTAGCCCAAAACATGCTCTAAGAGTTAAGCACCATGGGTGAGCAAAGATCTAATCCTTCAGCTTGGTCTCTGGCTCACTTCAGTGCTGTGCTGGTGCAACTTTGACCATAGTTGTACTCATACACAAAAGCTGTCCGTGGATCAGCAGCAGGCATGGGCCAAGGACTCTCTCAGTGGGCAGCATGGGTGCAGCCATCCAGTACAGGCAGCTGTTCTGTCTTTCTTGGCTGTTGTGTCCCAGTTGGCCTCAGTTCTAACAAGGTCCCAAGCCCATTTAATTTACTGCTGTTGGCTGCAGTACTAATACCACTAGACACGGTGTCACAGTACTATGGTCAGAATAACCCAAAGAAAGAGCTGTATTCCTTTTTTTGTTGTTTTCTTTTTAATCTCTGTGTCTGATTTATCCTGGATTTGGAAAGAGAATGGAGTAGAAGGAGTTCTATAATGGGACACAGTCTGTATAAAATTTTTGTAGTTTATATTTTCTGTCAACATTGTCAGAAAACATGTGTTGGACTCCATCCATAGCTACAGTGCTTTGAGTACATGAACTAGTCATTTTGAAAGTTGAGTATATTCACACAATCCAAAATTATATTTTTGCTTTGTTGACATACCCTCAATTACATTGATGCAAACTTCTTTGCATCGAAGGAAACAAAGTGGGCTAGAGATATTTTTATACATGCAACCCAGAAAGGGATAGGAGAGACTTGTCATGTTGCTCTTCCTTAATGCTGTCCTCAGAACCACAGGACATTTGTCTTCTGCATATTCCCCCTATTTCCATGTGCATGCAGCTGAATTTTTGCCCTTTGTGCCCTGGGTTTTGGTGTGCTCATAGATGTCCAATGTAACTTTAGTCATGTGAGCAGTTTAGAATAAATGGTAAGAGTCTTGCATACCTCACTATGTCCCATGGCCTTTTTCTGAGAAAGAAGGGACTAGTATATATTTCCTTTCTTTTCTTTTTTTTTTTTTTTTGTCTTTTTTTCTCAAAGAAAAAGGAAGATTGAGGAAAGCGTGAAACATGACAGAGAGTGTACACATATCACTTAAAAGACGTCTGAAGTAAATTCACCCCATTTTGTACAGAGAAGTGGGTCAGAATGAGGTATAAATCTCCTCTAATCTAATTTTAGCTGTTTTCTCACTTGATTCTGTCCTCTCTCTCTCTGTTGACCATTACTAGGTAGTTTTCTGGAGTCTTTCAGGTTCTGCTTGGCACTGTTGGGTTTTTTTAGTTTCTTAAGAATGAATAGAGTGCACTGTGGCTGTTTTACCTCTTATCTCCATGTGCACTCCAAATGAAGATGAGACTAGAGTATTTCAGCAGCAACTGGAACATTGTCGCCTAGTGATATTCCCAGATGTGGGATCTCTGCCAATGAGAAGCCAAAACACGGGAGTTATTCATAGGTAGTGATTTTTCCTATTTTGTCAGCCAAAGTCCAGTGACTATTTTATTATTGCAGACCTTGCCACATATTACCTCTAACAGAACATTAATAACACACCTATGCATGTCTTCTTCTGCATTAGGCATAAATCAGTACAATGGAAAACAAGGAATCTGTGACTGTGACTAGCATATTTATTTATTCCTCTGCTGTTGGTGTAATCTAACAGAATTGCTGCACAAGTGTTTTTTGTTTAGTTTAGTTTAAGTAAGTTCTTGCAGAACAATGAACAAAGGGATTTGGGGATTTATATTTTCCATTATAAATACAGTGGCATTTCCACGACCCTGTTTAGAAGAGTAAAGCTTCTATTTGTCTCCTGCTGATTCTGTCAACATTCACATGGTAAATTCAGTAGAAATCCCTCAGGTATTCCAGTGTCAGACCACAAAGTCATTTCTGCCTTTTGAAGAAAATACCGTGTTTCAAGGAACAGGGACTGTGGGGAATATTCCTCTGAAGTGGAGACTTGATGCAGCAATGCAGATGTAAAGAACTGAAAGGCTGGGCACAGAACTTCAAAACAAGCAGAATAAAAAGACAAAATATATATTTATATATCTTGTGAGTTTTGTTACCTTGGTGAGAATCTGTGGCAACTCCACCATCTACATCTACAGAGTTTCCTGGAATAGCTCAGGTTAAAATATATGCCTGCCTGAAGAAAAATGAGCTGCAGTAAACAAAGAGCAGAAACACTAACCTGTGCTGGCAGCCAATAGTCGGGGAGGAAAAATAAATGAGATCATGAGGTTTTCCTTCTTTGTTTTCACAAATATTAATGCTTTGGATTAATTCAGACCTACTTAGCCAAAGTTAATTATTACAGAATCCAATTACCTGTTTAATTTCCTATTTTCCAAAGGATACACAGCTCATGCAGCTGTGTTGCCTTGTCTGCCAGTACCCCTTTCCCTAGTAATTTCTTATAACGATGTCTGCTTTTAACTAAAAGGGCAAACAGGTACTATGTCTAACATAGATGTGAAACTCGGTGTGTGGGTAGGGTAAAGAAATCCAGACCGGCCAAGGGCCCATTTACCATTATGACAGGCACTGACAATTGCCTGTTTCATGAGTGTTTGCTGCTTACAAGTGCAAGGGTGGCAAAAGGTAAGTGTGGTGCAGTACTAGTGCCTGTGGTACAGTTCAGGCATAGCTTACTGCCCATGGAACTGATATCAGGGCTTTTTAGGCATAATGACACAGAGTAATGGCAGAAAGGGTCTGAAGGATGGAAATCATGCCTACTCACATCATAGAGCTGAATTTTATTCTGTTGCCTAGAATGAGTGCGGTGCTGTGGAAACAGCAGAGGAGAAGGCAGTGATGGAGTAAGTTGCATCTCCCTCCTGCTGGGCTTTAGTAGTTCTGCAGTATAGTACAGCCCGTAAACTGCTGAAACCTTCCCTGTGACCCTAAAGGGAATACTTCTCAGCCTGGGATTGGCCAAACATAGCATATTCCTTCCCCACTTTGGTAGATGGCAGTTCCCCACTATAAGGGGTTTTGGTATTCATAAAGCACCAACAAAGATAATCTGCCATGAGCTGGTTTGTTTCTTAAATTGGAATTTGGATTTGGATTGGGTTGTGTGGGATGAATCCTCATCACTGCATAATGAGGAGAGGTCTGGTATTGATTCTGTATAATTTTCTTTTCATATTACCTGTACAACTTGAAGCAGCAACTCTAACACTCTTGGATTTTCATTGATGTAATTGAGAAGACGGGAACATTTTCTTTCTCTTTTGAAATACCTCTTTTAAGATTTTTCCAATCTCCAGCCTTTTGAAAAGGTATATATACTGAATACTTTTCTCTAATTGCTGTAACTTTTGGGAGCCAGTATTAATTGAAATTGCACTCTCTTCGGTGGCTTTGAAAAGGGGACACAGTTTTAAATCTTTGTGTGAAAAAGCCTATGATATCATATCATCTGGAGATGAAAGTGTTCAGAGTCCAGATTTCAAATCCCATTGCAGCAGAATATTTACTTGTCAGATCTTGCTTGTTGTCAGTGTTGAAATGCATGTAATTTCCTGCAAGGGAGGGTTTTGGTATGTGAGGCTGCAGCAGTAAGGAAGAAAATTTGTACAGTGGTTGAGCTGATAGTGTATGTGATCTCTGCATTGTAAAGTCAACACAATGCCAGCATTAGTATTCAGATGAAATTTAGGCTTCTGTGAAGAGGCTGCCATGCATTCAGTTTGTCAAGATAAAACCTCACTGTGTTTAGGGACCCTGCAAGTGGCTCTGTGGTATTTCAGAGGTGAAGTGCAAGTACTTTTTGGAGCATTGGTACAGTTCATCCTGGCATGGGGTGCCCTCTTCTCTAAAAGGAGAGTTTTTGGTGTTTGGTCTCTGTCTGCACAGGCTCTGTGTATTGCAAAGATAACTGAGCACAGTTTTAACTGATTTTGATTAAATGGTATCATTTTAGGGTTTTTTAATTCTGTTAAAAAATGATGAAGTAGAACATTGTATAAAATCAGAGCTTTAAATGGGTGATACTTCGCCTGCTGGCATTAGTAGTTGTTGCACAGTTACGGCAGCACTTTTGGGGTGCTTTTGAGTTCCAGGCCATAGACTGGGTCCCTGTTGTTCAAGGCAGTGGTAAGCCGTGAACAAAAGAGCTTACAATTCACCTCTGTAGTCTTTTGCATGTGAACGTGAATGGCCATGCTCCAGGGACTAGGTTTATCCTTGGCATGGTGCTGTCCCCAAAGGGGGAAAGCTGTACTAGCTCAGCTAATGCAGTTATTTAATTTCCAGCACAATTGTATTACCGCTGTATAAATGCATCAGAATGAATATTTTATAACAGGCACGAGCAGAGAGGAGTGTGCTCATGTCTACCACAAAGGTGGCCTGGGCTGGGATTCAAGAAACAGCACAAGTTTGCTGGCAAGCAGGTTAGTAAAGGAAATGGGGAGACAATTCTAGGTCAGCAGCAGTCTCAGAGAGTGGCCTAAACACTGCCTAGTATTTTGTGCTGTCAGCATGGATTCTGTACTCATTTCCCAGCCTTCACTTGGCATACTGCATGTCAGGGAGATGGGGATAATTCTGGGAAGTTACTTGATACTCTTCACGATCTCCTGCTGCCTCCTTTTGATTCAGTGTCTTTGTACATCAGCCTGCTTATGCAGATGTCCCAAGGCAAGCATCAAAGGGAGGAGGAGGGGGAAAAAGATGGGCTTATCTCTGCTCAGAGAGTATTCCTTCATATCAATGGCCACATGGTTTCTTAAAAATTGTTCTATGGTAGGAAAAGGGGAAATTTCCCACAAACAAACAAACAAACAAAAAATACAGTGATGCAATGAGTTTAACCAAGTATCTAAGCTGGAGCCCAGGGAGTTCTCACCACTGTATGGAGGTACTCTGGTAAGTGTAGGGAGGAGGTGAAAAACAGTAATCTCTGATCAACAGGTAGATCATCATGATGTAAGCTCTCAGGTCCTCCTGCACCATCACCCACCAGCAATCACCAGCATATGCTTTCGGTCTGGAGAAAGCATAGCTCACAAAAACTTCACTGAGTAGTGGCGGGTGGTAAAATGAAAACAAGAGTACAGACAGCTGCTAAAAAACACGTTTCTTTAATGTATTCTTTGAAAGTTCCTTCAAGCTAGTGTGGAAAGAAGAAGAAATGGATGTAGTTCTATCCTTTTGAAAAGGTTTATTAGAAGTTTTTTACAGGAGTTTGTGAGTATCTTAGAAATCAGGGAGTAAAAAATATCTTGTCATCTGTTAAACCAGACTAATATATAAAAAAATAATGGGTGCAGTAATAAACTGTCCATTCTAGACAGGCAGATGAGCTCCTGGTGTGTTGTCCTGTGAGCTGAAACAACGGTGAATATACTCAAAGGTTAAACATCCAGTAGGCAAATATGGTAATGGCATATATAGAAGTAAATGTAACCTGTCAGGTAAGTAATTGGGTGACAAGGCAGATGAAGCATTTCCAGTAGCATTGCAATCTATTTTTTAAATAGCTGAGGTGTTTGGACATTTCCCTCTTCTCTAGTGGATATTTGTACATAAGGCAAACCCTCAGAAAGCAGGACACATGGATAAAGGGGCTGGTGGGTTTTATGGCTACTCAGACTGAGTCAGCATGTCCTGGTATCCCTAAAACCTGTTAAAACAGCCAGACTCGTCCAGTTGATTTGTTTTGCAAGGGTTTGGATCTGCCCACACAAGGCAACCTGTTTTAGCCCTCTTGAGAATCACAGAAACATTCATGTTGGGAAGCAGCAAACTGCAGGAGCACAGGAGAAGAGTCAGGAGTGGGGGAAAAATAAGTTATCTGGCAAATTATTAGAAATCTTTCTGTATTAATATTCTAAATTTAACAGCAGAACAATAGTTTTCTCCTTACTGACATGACAGGTCTACTGCCTGGCCAACACTGATTAATTTAGAGAACAGTTATTTTCCCATTGGCATCAACGAGATCCGACCAGGGCCCCAAATACTTCTGTGCAGGGTTGGTGTCACAGCAGATTTAATAAAGCTAGCATTTATATTCCAGGGAAGAATAGAACAGCAAGATGCAGAGGATGCAACACAGTCAAAAGTCACATCTAGAAACATGAAAAGAACAGAAAGTATGTCATAAAATAGAATTGAAGTAGCTCATTTTTGTAGAAAGGAAACAGAGGAACAATGCTGTGGTGTGAAAAAAAAAGTGTAAAGGCTGTAAATGAGTAACATTCTTTTTAAACAAATGAAACATATCTTTTTAAAAGCACATATACTACATACAGATTAATATATATGTCAGTAAGCATATTCTGTGACATTTAACACATGGCTGCCTTTTGTAATTATTTGTGCTTTCATTCATACCGGGGGAAGGAGAGCGAGCAATCCCAAATTTATTCAAAGTGGGATGACGATAAAGACTATCATTCCCAGGAATTCAGGAGTCTGAACATATTCATCCCCTGCCTCCTTTGGGACTTTCATGGTGTCACATGCAGGTTTCCCCCAAGATTTCTGTGCTGCAGACCTCCAGATGGAAGGCACCCTTGGCCCCTGCCAGTGCAGCGCTTGCTTTGTTTCTGGGATAAAACTGGGGCCTGCAGAAATGTTTATGAGCCATTACTGACATAATGTGATCTAAATTAATCTTGTTTTATCTCTTCCAGTTAATGATACTTTAAAATTCAGTAGTCAGTAGAGAATAACTATGCTTTTAAGAATATTCAATTTTCCAAATGCATAACTTACAGTTTGTAATTAAAAGAAAGTCACCTTTACTTTCTATTAAATGATTTTTGGGGCCTCCCAAGATATGAATTATACTGAAAGATTGCACATCTTATAATTAACACTCATTTACATGCATACTAGTGCTCTGTGCTAGTGGAATCAGATCCATTCATCCATGCATCTCAGAATCTTTACTGCTAAGAGACAGTTGAGGTTTTTCTATAATACAGATAGAAGGGAGGGTGAAAAAGGTGTCTCTGTTCCATCTTTTTGACTTATGGTCCTGCAAATTGGTCAGTCTCTGTCACGAGTTGGTTCTGCAGTTGCTTTGTTCAGTGTTGTGGCCCCATATTCAACTTTGGCCCCCCAAGGTCATTCTTGCCATGGAAGATCACTTGCACAATGCGAGACATAAAGACGCAGGTGTGTTGCATTTGCCCAAGCCACGAGGGTGTAACTGAACTGTTTACAGGAGCCCCTTATGCAGCAAAGCTAAGCTCTGTTCTTCCCAGAGTCCTTTCAGCAGTAATGAGAACCCTTCAGATGACTTACAGATCCGAACCCTCTACATTCTGACTTCTTTTTTTTTTTATTATTTTCTTGTTGTAGTTCACCAAGTTTCATCTCCTGAGCAGATACTGGAATTTTTATTGACTTACCAAACTCTTATAGGTTATGATGTTGAATGTATCCATCTTTTATAAACATTTTAAATTGTCTGGGTTTCCTCTAAGAGCTACTGCAGTAGATGATTCTTCTGGAGAGCAGGAATGACTGTTCTAATAGGGGACATTTATTTCCGATTCCAGGAAGGCTTAATGTCTGTTTTAGCAGCAAAGGTTTTCCCTTCCCTTAGAAGCTTGGATTGACGTCATCCTGCACAGAGGAGATGCTTTGACATTGAACTTCTCTGATTATTTTGCCATAATAGAAGCTATAGGCCACTTTGTTCACCCATTGGTCATTATTCTATTGTCTTTTCTTATTCCGATGAAGAAAAAGTGACGAGAAAAATTATGGGAGATTTTCTTTTGCCACTTCTTCCTGTAATTTAAGAATATGTTACTGAAATTTTGGCATCCTACATCCTATCACGTTCTTTAGGCCAAGGACAAGGGCTGCATCAAAAGAAATGTGTCCAGCAGATCAAGGGAGATGATTCTTCCCATCTACTCTGCTCTCGTGAGAACCCACCTGTAGTACTGTCTTTAGTTCTGGAGCACCTAACACAAGAAGGACATGGATCCGTTGGAGCAGGTCTAGAGGAGGGCCATGAAGATGATCAGAGAACTGGAACACCTCTCCTACAAGGACAGGATGAGTGAGTTGGGGTTGTTCAGCCTCAAGAAGAAAAGGCTCTGGGGAGACCTTATAGTGGCCTTCCAGTATCTAAGGGGGGCCAATAAGAAAGCTGGGGAGTGACTTCTTACAATGGTGATAGGACGAGGGGTAATGGCTTCAAACTGAAAGCGGGTAGATAAAGAATAGAAATTAGGAAGTTCTTTACTGTGAGTGTGGTGAGACACTGGAACTGGTTGCCCGGAGAGGTTGTGAATGCCACATCCCTGGAACTGTTCAAAGCCAGGTTGGATGGGGCTTTGAGCAACCTGATCTAGTGGGAGGTGTCCCTGCCTATGGCAGGGTGTTGGAACTGGATGATCTTTAAGGTCCCTCCCAATCCAAACCATTCTATGATTCTATGACACTGATTAGGACAGACTGCACAGGCAGGAGAACTATTCTTTGTTATCAGTTATAGTTCTGTCAGAGACATAGAAATTTTTCTTTGGCTTCAGAAGAACCTTCTTTATTTTGACTTCTAAAATCACATTTATTCTGAAATGCATTTCTCACAGCAGACTGTATTATTTTTTGTATCTCTTTATATTGTTTTGTACGTAGTGACTGGGCAATTGGTAGCAATTTCTTTCATAAGAATTAAATTACTAATAACTCTTGGAAGTTTTTTTTTTCTCTTTCCTGTTATGAAGTTGTACATAAGAACTTTTAGAACATTAACTTGACTTTAAAATGTAATGCTCAGGATGCTGCAGTGCAATACAACTTGCAACTTTTTAGCTTCATACAACAACAAATACATTTTTTGCAGATCATACCACTTTTGTCTTTTTTTGAGGACTACTTTGTGTATTTTCTGTTAAATAAAAGAACTTTGTTTATCTTTCAGACTAATTTTTACCAACATTGCTGAACTGGGTAGAAAGGAAGGGAGACCACTTTCTAGGTTTTATGCCAATGTAAAATTTCTTCCTATCTCTGCTAATGTGGCTGAGCGATTTTGGCCTTTCCCTGTGGCAGGAATATGCTAGCCCGTCTGAATGAGAAGATTAGCATGTAGGTATGAAGGTGTCTTTGTGCATTAGTGGGGACACATGCATGCAAAGACGTCTTCTGGCAAAGGAGTGTCATGCCGTATCAGCCATCCAACCCTGTTCATCTTGCATTCATCCAAAGTTGCTGGGGAAAGCAGAGTTAAAAAGTCTTCCAGGGTCAGCAGGTGTCAGAAAAAAACATTAAGATGTTATAAGGAAAGTAGAACGTGAAATCAGATTATGGAATTAACTACAGTAGTAAGCAAGGAGGCAAATAGGTGACAGGGACCTTGAGAATGATGCAGCTACTACCGGTGTGAGTCTGCCTTATGGAATGATTTACCATGGCTGGATGAACTTGACCAAACTGGAGTAAATACAGAGAGTGAAGAGTTTATATATGATGACATGGAACTTATCAATTTGAATGTTTGGGGGGAAAAAATACAGGAAAGATTAAGACATTGCATATTCTTCAGGCAGTAGCTGGAGTCTAAGTCTTTTGGGGCTGCCTAGAGATTTTGAAAGCTGACTTAACTACTGGGAGGCCAGGTCCTTTATGCAGCTTTAAAAATGCAAACAATTGATATATTTCTTCCAACTGTGATGCATAAAACAGATCTCTACTTCCCAGAGTTCCCTCCCCTCCTTTTCATCCTGCATTTCATCCTCCCTGGTATCTCATTTCACTCGACCCCCACCCCTGCTAGACAGCAGCAGCCAGGGCCAGGGCTCCTTTACCATGGAGAGCAGATTTATAAATAATCTTGCATGGCTTCCAAATCTCTCACACATCAAGACTTTCCTGGCTGAGGGACACAGGGCCCTCACCCTCATCAGAAGGAAAGGGAGCCCCTTGTGTCAAGCCCAGGCTTTTGCTGAAAAATCCCATGGGCTTGCTGAGCAAAACCATGGTCTTTACCATAGGCTAGCTGCAGTCACATACCAGAGGACAGGACTCTGCTGAAATATTTGCAATCCAAAGTCTGAGTCTTCAGTGACCTTGCATTTAATTTTGACCACTTTCATGTTGTTTAGCACTTTGTCAAGGAGATGAGAGCACTCCACAGGTCTGTCTTGTCCTAACTGACACACACAACACACAGTAGGTCAGATGCACAGCTCTTGTCAGTCAGTTACATCAGTTTAAGATTTGGGCCGTAGCATTTTGGCTAACATGTTTTACTCTATCCATAGCCTGGGAATATCTACAGCTCACTGCAGAGTTTTAAAGCATCTATAAACCTGAGGAGTGTAGCAACAGCAGTGGTGGCTTCAATAAAAATATGTTCAGTGCCAGATTATGAATCCAGTCATACTGGGATAAAGCCAGAGTAAGTCTGTTGATGTCATTGGAGTTACTTTGGCATTATATTATCATGACACAGATCAAACCTTAGCTCACAAGTGGCTCCATATTGCTTTGAAATTTTTATGGATTCCCTTTTGTCTCATCTGTTGTCTTTATATCATGTTTGTTTGTTTTGGCTTAAGAAAATAATTCAGGATTTATACAAAGCCCTTCCTTATTTTTTTTTAGGTCTAAAGTCAGTTGTACAGGGTTTGGTTTTGTTCTGAAAACAAAAAGAAACTAGAAACAAGCTGACATTCTTTTCTTCTATTTTATGAGCTAGCAGCCAAGAGCTTCCATCCTTTGGATTTCTGAAGGTGTTTCACAATTTTATCTTTTTCAAGCTGAAAGATGTTGCAAAGTGAACATTGTTTTGTCTGGTTTTATCCCAACAAGAAGAATGTGGGGGGTGTGCAAGCCACTATATGCAAACAGGTTACACGCAAGACTGGGGCCTTGCAAGTCCTGTAGCTGTCAGAAGTAATTCTGACCAGAGACTTCACAGCTTTGTATTCAGCATAATTAAAGCAGCCACTTAGAATTGTTCATATGTAAGGAACAAAACAATAGGCATTGAGACTTTATTATTGAAAGCAGCTGCATGAAAGGAAGCTCTGTAGCCAGGGGTTAGTAAATCCTGCTCAGGACATTTTAGTACTGCAATTCAAATTCTCATGTTCTTTTCTGTGAGGCTGGAAGCTATTTTTGGTCTTCTACCTTTTCTGTCTCCTTGTTCCCTCAAATATTAAACATGTGAAACCAAATGTAGAAGTATTGGAGCCCCACTGTGATCCCACTTCTGCCTGGGTGAATATAAAAGGTTGTACGTACTGCCCCTGTAAATTTGACAAGCTGAGCATTTAAAACCAGCCAGGGGAGGCTATAGCTGGAATTCATTGTGGAATCTTTGCTAACTTCAGTAGGGTTGGATGTACGTAGTTCAGTGGACTGCAGTTGCTTATGCTGAAATCCTTCCTACTTAGCTGGGACACTGCTACACAAACCAGACTTTCATGTTGCTTGCTCTGAGGTGGGGAGAGTAAGGAGGAAGAAGGAGTGGGTCAGGCAGCTCAACTGAACTGCAAATTCAGAACGTTAGTGGGGAGCAGCAGATTCCACTAGAGACCTTCATGTGGAGATACTTATGTGCCTTTGCCTTTCCACTGACTGTAGAGAGTCTGTGGACTCCTTCCATGTTAATACTGTGTTGCTTGATAGGCTTCTCTAATAGGTGCCTTCATTCTGCTTAAATCCAGTATTTGGCTGTCTTGAGTGGAAGGGATGGGGAGCCAGAAGTAAATGTGAGATGTCTCCATCTCCCTGGTACTCTCACTGCAGAACCTCCTTCTGATGAGACTGCAGGGCAATATGAAATGTCAGTTCCCAACTTCAGCAGAGCAATTACAGCACTTCTCAGAGCACTTCATCAGCTACTCTCTGCTCTGGAGTGTCTACTAATGACAAGGTGATAGGATACCCTAGCCAGAAACACAGTGCTTTTGAAATTTTTCTGTGTCTATACTGCTAATTAGAAGGTGAGGGACTGGTCCCTGGCCCTGAGACCAACACTGACTGCTTTGTACCCCTTATAGCAGGTAAGACTTAGAGAAAACTAGTCAGAGCACTGAAACCTAGAGCCAGGAAGTGAACTAACAGCTACACAGCAGGGGTGTACATGAGGGTTATATCTGTCATGCTAAAGAGAAACCAGGGGAGTAGGGACCCATAGGCCAAGTGGCATAGTCTGGCTTGTGTCCATGCTGTTTACGGCTAAGCATATTTTGGAGCAGGCTGGCCACATCCACTCTACCCAGCATATTGCTTGAGCTGTTTCCTGATTACTGGGTGATGCTGCTATGGCCACATGCTGTGATGATACTTCTCTGTGGGTTTTTTTCAGTTAAGAGCAGGTTCTTACTAATATATACAAATACAAGATGTGAGAATGTAAAGAAGACAGAGATAGACTCGTCTCAAAAAATCTGTTGGAGCATAAGAAACATCCTTCTACTGTAAGGGTGTTTGAAGACTGAAAGAAGTTGCCCAGAGAGGTTGTGGAGTCTCCATCTTTGGAGATACTCAAAACTCATGTGGCCATGATCCTGGGCAACCAGTTCTGGATGACAGTTCTGAGCAGAGGGTTGCACTAGGTGATCTCCAGAAGTGCCTTCCAACCTCAACAGTGCTGTGATTCTGTGGCTGTAAGAGAGAGTGCCAATCACCACCTAAGGAGGGAGATTTCTGGGCATCCAAGGGTGACTAAAGGTTTGGAATTTGGGGTAGTTTCGGACTGAACAGTGATGCACTTATGTTTATTTTCAAGATGTTAAATAGGCCAAGAAACGAGGCAGAGGTCTGTTTACTGGGACTTACATGGGTTTCCTCTGCCTATATCTCATTTTAGATGAGTCATCTCCTTAAGCTAAAACAGATTATAGCACTGCACTTTCTGCTTAGTTGTATTCGGACTATTTTTAGAGTACTAATGAACTTGAGCAAAGATGGCAGAACTATAACTAAAGGGACTGTGGCCTGCTCGCTAGCTCTGCTTGCTGTGGCAGGTTCCTGTAGTCCTTACAGCTTTCCTCACACTCTCACACCCATATTTCTTCACGATTTCTATAGCATCAAAATCTTAGCACCAGGTTGGGGGGGACGAAGAACATAATCCATTGGACAACTGTATTTTCCCTGCCCTTTCACAGATTAGATTACCCATCTCTCCGCAGACAGTGTCTGTAGATGTTGTTGCTTTATTTATGCATGCAATTTTCCTTCCTCTAACTGTCTCATCTGCTGCCATTTTGATTTTTTTGGCTGCCTTTTCTGAACTGGATTTTCGGCGGCATGCAGTAGTGCAAGAGAAACAGGAGCAGGGAGAGACGCTTCTGGCAGTGTAGAATGGCTCCTGCAAGCTGGGCAGCTGTGTTTTTTCTAAGTGGATGTGATGTTTTAATGATGATCTAAACTAATGTGAAATCAGGTTATTGACTTCTGTTTCAGGACCTGATGATGCTTCTATAACTGCTTTGATGTTTCATTTTCTCTGTGTTCTTTTCAGGCTCTGCAGTTAATAGAAAGGAGTAGTAGTGGTGGGGAAAGAAGCTTGTTAAAATGATCTTAAATCAAAAGCTAAGAAATTAACTATTACAATGCCGAAACCACATCTGTTGGTAATAAAAGTACATATACCATTCCATTGGGTAAAATCGTGAAGCTTAATCCAATTTATTATTCAGATGCCTTGTTTACAATGCTGCAGTTTTAATGAAAACAGATTTATTTTAGTCCCATCTCTTATTCTGTCTTGTCCTCAGGACGAAATACGAGGCAAGGAGCTCCCATTTCCCCTCTGTGGCAAATGTCCCATGGGCTACGCAAGGGAGTTAGGAAGCAGGAGCTTCTCCCACAGCTGAATTGGCAGGAGTCCGCACAATCATTTAAGCATGAACCAGACTGGTTTTCTCTCCACCTACATAAATCCATAATACTTAAATCCATAGTCCTTCACTGTTGAACTCCTGCCAGTGATTTCCAAATGCAAACTCTTTATTAAATAAACAGGGATCAGATGACATGCATTAGAGTGCAGATGACCAGTGCTGCTATAGATTGCTTCTACCTGAAAAACACAGAGGGTGCTGGACACATACAAGAAAGGATTACCAGGCACAGATGGCTGTGCTCATTTATAGCATCAGAGCAAGGATGTAATAGTATTAACAAGTGAAGGGTCTGATTTTGTACATGAGGAAAGTGAAATCCATCACATGGAGATGCAGGACAGAAAGTCACTGAAAGGAGTAACTGGCAACATTTTCCTGCCTACTTCACTGCCAGCTACATTAGTGAAAACACTTGAGCTATTCCCACATGAACTAGCATTTTAACCAGGAGGAGGAGGAGGAACTAAAGACTATAACATCATGTTGGTAGGGAATCTCAGAATTCCATCTGCACTGCCCACACTCAACCATTATCTTGTGTGCCAGGGTCTACATGAAGGCCAGTGTGTTTCACAGAGACTTTCAAGAGCCAGACAGACTGTCAGTGCCACTCTTACACAGCATCATCTCCCTTACTCCAAAGCAACAGGTGAAAATATTGAGATGTGATACTACAGTGATACCTTGGAAAAAATTCCCCGTGTGAGATGTACCCATGTTGGATTCCCTATTAAGTAAAACCTAAGTAACTCTAATTATAACTTCTTCAGACTCTTTTATCAAATCTATCTTTACTTAGGATCCTTTTAGTAACTGTAGAGTCTCTGAGGATGGAAGAGTACAAACTTTCCAAGTCTATTAACCCAAACTGGAAAGTGTGGGGTCTAAGGCAGTACTAACACACGTATTTCCAAGCACATAACTGGCCACTTTCAACAGACTATCAGACTTTTCAGATGTACTATGTGCAAGCAATTTATTCTGACTTGCTTATATCAAGATAGCGTGGCTGATGCGATGCTCTGTAACAGGAAAGTAGCTGGTGACAGGTTAATTCCAGTGCAGGTGTTAGAGCTGCGTGTTCATGTGGTTTCACGTTTTTTGTTGCATGCTGAGAACCATAAAGCCTGGCATTGGGAATTATCTGAGTTTTTACAAAAAAAAAAGAATTGTTGAAATCACATTTTTATCTGAAAATGCCATAGATAATTGAAATTTTTTATAGGAATTCTCATTCCAACAGTCAGCTCACTGAGCCGTGGTCAGTGTGTCTTTTCTTGACTATCTGATTATTTGCCTTTTTTCAGTTTGTTGGGGTTTTCGTTGCTGTTTCTTTGCTATTAAACAGAAAGTTATATATTGGAAATTATTTCACATGATGCCTCTGTTCCCATCAGTCCCTGAACTGTAAAATGGTGTCATGTACTGTTTTGTTCAGCTGACTAACTGCATCTACATCTATAAAATGATTCAGTCTTCAGTGGCCAGAGGCTCATCTTACTATTTTCATCCCCTTAAATAACTCTTTAAATAAAACATCGAGAATGAAAATGTGGTTCTTTGGTTACTGACTTTTTTATTATAAATGGTTATCTTTCTGAACATAATTCACTTCTTCAAGGTTGAAATTTTGAGTGTAAATATTAGCTCTATTAATGGAAAATGTATGCATAAAACCTTAAACACAGTGCTGGAGATCTTTGTTCCCAGGTACATTCCCTTCTTAGCACCTCAAATTTGCAAGAGGAGGATTTAGCCATAATGCAATGCACAGAACTATATGTTTTTTCAAGGTGTCTGGAGCAGAGAGAGGGAAATACTAAATTTACAAGAACTTCAGTGTAATACTTTTGATTTTATGCTTTCCATTTGTATAATCATGCCAATTTTATAATGGCATAAAGTAGCACTAAAACATTCAATCCATCATAATCCAATTAGTATTTCACTCTCTCAGGCATGCCTTCTTCTTAGCTAGGAGAAAATTGCCAAGTGTGATTATTTTATGGGTTTGCGTGTACACCTGGTACCGTAAATCAGCTACATTGTGATATTTGCCTTTGTTTTCTGATGTAGGTGGTACTGAGAGGCTGTCTTAGTGCTGTGATACGGAAGGAGATAATAATTTTAAAAGGTTATTCCATAAACTATGAAAGGGGTGCACTTGTTACAAGCAAGTTTGCCAGTGTCTCAAAACAGAGTTTGCAGAGCCAATCTTCTTCAGGGTAATTTTCTTCTGCCTCCATTTAGGGCAGTGGTCACTGAGCAGCATCAGCATTCTCAGGGATGCATGGATGCATCTCCAAAGGATCTTTTATTACTTAAAGACCCCTGCCTGTGACAGCTCCATGTCAGGAAGAGGAAGCTGTGATGGTGTTTATTACTTACTCATAGGTGTTGGGAACATTGATTGTAAAAATTCTCTTCAGATGTCAGATGAATTGGGTGAGACATGAATTTTGTGTCGCAACTGCAGCTAAGGAGAGTAAGCTGTAACCAGCACAGCAGCACAGCTTCTAGAGGTAACATCTTCACTCTACCAGTAGTTTTTCAAATGCTATAAAGTTCATTTTCTTTCCACGTTAGGACTAGAAGAAGAAGGTTGCTTTTGTTATTTTTCAGGCTCTAAATTTGCCTCTTTCCTCCTTTGCTGTGAGACAGGTGTTGTTCCTCCCGTATATTGTGTTTACTTAGAGACTTGGGGAGAGTTCCTAGGAGAAGATGTGTTGTAGTGATACACCTCTAAAGGGCTGGAATCAGCAGACCGTATCATTGCAGTCTGAGCTAGTGAGCAAGAAGAGCTCTTCTGTCTGTGAAGCCAACAAGAACACTTAGAGGGAAACTTACGACTGGTTATGGCTGAGTACATCAGGGTAGTGCAGCCACCATGGAAACAGAAGTCCAAGAACATAGCATTGATACTGAAAGCAAAGCGGGTTAATATTTATATTAACACTCAGGTATCCAATGTTCCAAATTCCCTAAATAAGTTTTGCCTCCATTAGAGAAGGACTGCTAAAATTATGTTTTATGTTGAGACCAAAGTTTGAATCTTGAATCTTGAAAGTCACAAAGGGTGTCAGTGTGTAGCTCACATCTTCACGGTTCGGCACCTTCTCTAGCCTGAGGGCCGCAAAGTTCTGTCGCATCCAACCCTGCTGCTGGGTTGTACTCCAGACTCCAGGACTGTGGATCAGGATCCACAATGCAGCTTTCTATGAGGATACCCAGAAAGCACCACCATCTCCCTTCCAGAGTTTGTTTTACTCTCATTTTCCCCTCAAAATAAGCTGAGCCTTTTCAGATGGGCTTCTTTCCCTGTTTATTCTGCAGCACTGGGAGCATTATTGGTTATTGGCAATTAATGACGCTGCCCTTCACGGTTAATTTTCTGAATTGGGTGAACAAGTCCCTGTGTCAGGTTTTCCAAAACTTGTAGCTTTTTCTGAGTGAGTGCTGTCTCAGTTTCTCACCTTTCCCTTCTAGCTTTTCCTTCCTGCTTCTCTTTGGGAGGTAACCACCTCCCTGGCAGTACCTGCAACACCAGGGCAATTCAGGAAGGCCCATACAGACCTTATGCTGGGGCTGCTAGTGGATCCAAGAAGGTAGAAGAGATGCAGCTCTGCTGCCTCTCAGCTCTGTAAAAGGATGAAGATAGGGCCAGTAGGATGTACTGCAGGAACTGGGATGCTATGGAAAGATTTCGCCATACTGTGGTAGTATTAATACAGCCTTATGAGGAATCCTCAAATGGCTGATTAACTGTCAAATTGTGTTGCAGTGCCCATGCATGACGGTATCTGGGAAAGATGCAGCAAGGCCAACTAATTAAAATACTAACCTGGAGTTTATCTACATGCCTTTGCTTTTCTATCCTCTCTTCTTTTTCTCTCTCTTTTTTTTTTCCTTTTCATTTCCTTCCCTGCCCTTCATCTTCCCTCTTTATTATTTATAAAATTCCCTTTTATCATTTTCTTCCCATCTAGCTGCTTTCACTTCTCCTTTCCTCCTAGCCCCTCTGCGCCCTAGATTGCATTTCCCCTTCTGTTAATCAGTCCTTCCCCAGGTCCTGATACCTCATGGGAACCATCGTTCAAGGACTTTAAGGCCGATTTTACCAATTTTCCTCTTTTGGTCTTTTCTTTGCTGCCTCACAGGGGTAGAGAATGTTAGTGTGACTGGCAGAGTGCTCCTGATGTGGCTGCTGATGCTGCTGGACGAACAAACTTGGTGAAGGTCTCAGAAGGGACCCTTCCAAGGTCCCCCTGAATATTTGCAGTGTTTCACACATGCATGAGGTGCTTCATAGAAAAGCTATTTCGATGCAGTCACAATGCAGTGTTTGTGTATATGGTGGGAAAGGTGATGGTGCAGGGGGGCACAGCAAGGGAAAAGAATTAAGCAGGCTTTTCAAAAGTTTCTTTGCAAAAATACCCATTTAACCGAGGGGAGGAAAGCACCGCTGTCTCTTTCACAGGTATTAGAGTGTTCCTGGAGTTGTTGGTTTGGATTTTCAGCTATGATAGGGCAGCTGTTATGTCATTGGCTGGCACTAATTACTGCAAGACTTAAGATAATCTTGTTTCTGAAGAAGCCCAGCTCCCATTTTTGTCTCTCTGGCCAGCAGTAGGGAGGGCTTAGTGCTGCCAGGACGCATCTCTGAGCCAGACCTTTTTGTCCTGTGCTCCCACCAGCTCTTCCATAGTGTGGCTGAGGAGCCTTGGCAGAGCTCCTCTCCACTCACTAAACCAAGCTTGGTGAGAGCCCCTGTGCAGCCCCGGGCAGCCCTGTCCTGCCACTGCCTCTACAGGTGCAAGTGCTTGGGGCCAGAGGGAAAGAACAGGCAAGTTTTTAAAATAATGAACAATTCGGTACATCTGGGGACCCTCTGATGACACCATCTTCTAGAAGACTCTGTGTCAAAAGCAAGCTTATTACCAGTTCAGTTTATTCCCTTCTACGAAGATGAACCACAAAGTAGTTGCCATCATTGAGTATTACCTGAAAAATGAAATAATTTAGAATTATAAAGCCTATTCTCCTACAAAATGATTTCTGTTGAAATTCAAGGATAAATATAAGGCACTCTTAACACAACAGTAGCCACCGTGCCACAGACAGAGGATGAGCTCCTGCTCTGGATGATTCAGCCAGAGCCTGTGGTCCCCTCTGGGGAGCGATGCTGCAGGGTGTCAGGCTCCCCAGAGTGACGGGCACAGCCTGCACGAGGTTCACATCCCGCACAAACTGTCAGAGGCTTCACAATGTTCAGGAATTTAATAATCACTTAGGAAGTCAGAAGTTTTTAATGGCTTTTAAACTCAAATTTAATTTCACTTTCAATCAAGTTCTGTCAATTTTAGTTTAAGATTAGGTGACAGGCAGTCAGGCTGAACTGCTGCTCTGTACTTCTTTTGCTTTCCTGCCAGCCCTGGATGAATAGATTTTTAAATCTTCTTTTAAAAATTTGAATAGAAGTAGGGGTGAGGGTGCTCAAAAGAAAATACCTGCATTCCTCAAAGTCTTTGTTATGCAGGTAAGCAACAGCACCAGTGTAAAATGCCATTGTGTGACATTTTCAGCACTAAATATCCAATTTTGTTTTGTGCAGAAAATATTGTTTTCTTTTTCCTGATGCATAGCTTGATTTCCAGCTTATTTTATGGCTTTCCCTGTCACTAGAGAAAGGATGTTGAGGATGATAGATAAACTGTAAAGTCTTTGAGATTCAGATTGGCATGTAGAAATCTTATGTTTGAACCTGAGTCAATGCCCCAGAAATTAATTTCCCGTCAGCTAGACTGGTGGGCAACTCTGCTTTTTTCTTATTTTTTTTTCCTTGCTTCTGCAGTGTGAGTTGTAACCATCTTCCTAGGATTGTCTGAACTTTTTTACTTAATGAACTTAGCGGCTCTGTCCTCAAGCGTATCTCTGCTCTCTTCTCTGGCACACTATTTTTACAGCTTTCAGTCTGTTGTACTAAAAGCACTACATAGAATGTTGAGAAGCATTCTGTGGTTTATGGCTTGGTGAGCAAAGGAGATGGGTACTCATTGGACTGCTCTAGGCAGAAATGTCCATAGCATGACTGCTGGTGGTTGCTGGGGAGTGACCTGACCAGTCTTTTCCTTTCTTATAAGAAACTTATAGAAAAATTATTTTAATAGCACCTTGCAGAGTTGTACTTTTACATTTCAGAGAGTCCAGACCATTGCCCCACTCTTGGAGCTACTGGTTTAAAACAAAAGATTCTGTATCTTTCTTAATTCTAGGTGAGATTTAATCATAGACCCTGTTGCATCTTTTTTACTCCTGTTCCAGGGGAGACACTGGTTTACACTTAATATAATAGGTTTTTTAACATAATAGGGGTTTTTTTGCATGTAAACAATTTATTTTTTGCATTAATTTGAAAGAATATCTTACCATGTGGTTTATCTTGCTCGCTGCTTTCATATGCACCTTCCTTTCTTTCCTGGTAATTAAGTGTCTCAAGCTGGTAGTAATTCCCAGGCTGTCCCTCTGCTTCAGTGAGCTATCCCAACTGTAAGCCTAGAGTTAAACAGAAACAGCTCTTTTGTCTTCACTGCTGTGATCTTACATCAATTCATCAGTTATTATTTCCTTTTGTCAAATGGAGCAATAGCAAAGCTTTGAAATGATGTTGCAGCTTTTCCAAACAACTTCCCTCTCCTTCTCTCACGTCCTTCTGCCTTTCCCTGTATATTTGGTAGTACATCAGCTTCCTCTTGAAATGTTCCCCAGTAGAGCACCTCAGCTATTTCAAAAGGGTTTTTTTTCTGAAGATATCTTTTTTTTTAAAATAGCTTCTACAGCAGAGTTTGGTTATAATGAAGAACAATAAAAAAAATCCTTCTGCCTTAGAGAGTCAGTCTTGTATGCACTAATGCATGTGGTGAACTCTGAGCTTGGAATATCCCCACTGGATTCAGTCAGAGGTATTGTTTGCGCACACGGAGTTAAGCACTTCAGTAAGTGCTTGCAAGGTGATGGCTTTAAATCTCACTAGGAGCAAAAAGATATGTATTGCTTTACAGGAGAGACTAAACCAATGCAATGTGCATTCCTTGTCTTTTATTATTATCTGTGTTTCTAAAGTGACTGTTATTTAGCAATGTGTATAATGAAGAGAACAGTCACGATCTTCCAAATAATTTCTTTATTCTGCTCCAATACTTCTCATCACTTTGATCTAGGCAGGGTATTCAGAAAACCTGCAGTCTGGGCAATTTCACAGGGATGCTGTGTGAATATCTGATAGGACAGAACACACCAAGGGCTACAGGATTTAATCCTAGCGCAGTTTTTCAGGTTAATAAATGACATAACCAGAAGCCCTCCAGAGTTAGTTTCCTGCTGTTACTGCAGGATCAAATTTGGTCTTAGTCTGCTCCAGTGTTTCTCTCTATAGTAATTGCACAGGAAGTCACAGACAATAGTCTTTTGACTTGATAGGATTTTAAATGCTTATGGGTTAGAAAATAAGGATGGGATAACGACTGTATAAGGAGTCAGATTAATGCCCAGCCTACAGTGCCAAGATCTTGTGTGAGATGCTGTCATTGATACCTTTGCCTCACAGGAGAAGTTATTCCACATGGAGTCATTTGCAGCATGCAGGTGAAGCCAGGGCAGCCTATCTTGGTGGCCCAGATCTTCAATAAGGCAAAGGAAATCCTGGCATGGCCAGCATATGTTCAATCAAGTTCAGAGTTTTTATTACCTTTCCATACCAAGCTTCATGGTGAACTGAACAGTGACTTAGGGTGCAATGGGCTATTCACAATATCACAGGGTTTTCCTGGGTGCTTTGCTAATACCTGTGCATATGACAATCCAGAACAGCTGAAAGAAAGGATGCTTGGAAAGGTGGAAAGATTTTTATTTACAGTAACATACGGTGTCAATGAATTGTGTAATGGGAAGTCTGTAAGTGTGGATTTTTCTGGGTGCTGAATGAAGCAGAGGAAGTATCACACCTCTCTGAGCCTTTGTTTCAGACTCTGAGCATCTTTTGGCATTTTCATTTTCAGTTGCTGTTTTTTAAGATCTGTCTGTAAGCAAAGGACTTCTTAGAAAATATCTTTTTCAAGGGTAGACTGAAAAGGGATGGAAGATTTCATGAAGCAAAACTTAACAGCTTCCTAAGTATAACAATATGAGCAAGTTAATAAACTTCAAGCAGTAGGTCATAAAATGCCTTTCAGGTTTATATAAGAAAACAATATGTTGTACAAAATCACAGAATAGGTGACCTTTCTTCCTTTAAAAGACTCAGCAATTTATCCTTAATGACAACTAGTATTTAAAAATACTATTTCCTAAATAATGTCATACTGCTTAACTTAAGGAAATGTACTTCCGTAACAAGAGTTTCAACGCTTGTTTTTCTCCTTTCCCTTTCTCTAGGACAGTTGCACTGCCTTCAGCGAGTTATCCTAGCCTTGGTTGTGATGGAGAAGGAAGCAATCCAACTTGAGATGGCCCACGGTTATATTGTGTATGAGAAAATTGCTCCTTGCTTCAATGATGCAGCAGTTCATTTCAGAGCAGGAACCAGGCAGCCTGATTGCTGATACTGGTAAGTGGAGTTGTTTATCACATTGCTAATGAGAGTCAAAGTATGTCCTCTCTTGCTATCAAGAAATATTTGTGGCAGAAGAGTTTGGAGCTTGTGAATCAAACCGAGGGATCAAAATGGCCAGACTATCAAATTTGCCTCCTACTTTGCTCTACCATTCATTGGTATATGAACACAGTTAGACTTTTCCCAATATCCAGTAGGTCAACTAAACCGAAGCACTAAGCCGAAGATGAATTTATGAAGATGTTGTTAGTGGATGCTAATGTGTATTGGTGTGATAATTCTGGAATTTGAACTCTTGTTTACCTCTTACAAAATGTATTGTGTGTGGCCGGTTTGAAACAAACATCATGATGCTGTCCTGAGTGCTTTGGGGAACAATGGGTGACAGTTTTTATTTCCCCAAAGGTTTGAGAATATCTAAATGGTATGAGGGAAGCTTCTGTACTGCCTTCAGCACCTGCACCAGGAGTGGATAGTTACTGGTTGCCCAGATGAGATCTGGGCATTAACTCATAATTTCTACATGTTTAGGCCAGGCTTCTAAGTAGTTCCTTGGACCTGTAATCCTTCCCAGCAACAAGTATGTGTTGACTCCCCACTCTAACATGGGAATGTTTGTGAAAGAGAAAAATTGGTGAGGGTTGGGTTAATCACACTAATGTTTTGGGTGTCATTCAAACTTTATAATATACTCTTTCCAGTTTATCATAGTCTAAATGCTGGGAATTATATTCCTACAGGGTCTTGGCAGATATAGCAGTGTTTTCAATGTGAACAAACTAAAACACGTGGAAAAAAACAGCACATTGAATTTTTACCCATGTCACAGGCTTTGGGCTTTGTTAACCCTGTAATTTAAGATCAGGCTTGGTTCCTGGGCTTTGGCCTGCAAAGGCTGCTGACGTGCTGTTGTGGTGTCTGTGGCCAGAGACAAGTTCCACGTGAAACACAGTTGACAAGAGTGATGCCACAGTGCTGGAGAGGATTCTACCTGCAGAGCTGTCCTCTGTCCCTCCATCCCTGGGAAGCAGCCTCTAGTGTTGGATTAGAGGAAATGTATTTAGTAGCTGTTGTTTGGTTATACTGGAGCCTTTCCCTCCAGAAGTGAAAACCAGAAAAAGTCCTGGCGTTCTCGTCCAGTCAGAGCTCCAGGGTAGTCCTCTTTCTGTTCTTTCTCCTTAGCCTGGTCTAATATTAGCCAAGTGTTTCACTGTTTCACAGCATCTCTTCTCAGCTGGTGCTGAAATTAGGCATGAGAAGGACTGAGAGGTCTACAGCTCTTCTCTGGATATCTTTCCTTCATTCCTGGGGGATGGTATCAGCGGTTAATATTAGACAAGCAGTCAGAAGCAGAATTCTATCTGCAGCTCAGCAATGATTCATCTCCCATTCAAATGGCAACAGATTGATGGAGCTGGGAGCCTCCTTACTGAACATAGAGACCCACACAGGATTTCAGAATAGGTGCTATGGGATGGCTGTAAGCTAAATATAGGGACTTAAATATTTGTAAGGTTCCAAAATAACTATAATTAAAAGAAATTAAAAAAAAAAAATAATCAGAAAATCTGGGCTCTGACCCAAGCTTAATGTTTGATGTAAGTGTAGCCATAAATAGAACCTGAACTAAAGTCTGCTCAAGGGACAGGGTACTATGCTGGGATACAATCTTAATCCAAACTATGATTTTTATGATGCAAGTGAGAAGGAAAGTTTTAAAAATTAGTAATCTACTTTAAAATGCACTTTGTGCTAATATCCAGATAATTCTGCAAGCACATTATCAAAAATTTAGATAAGATCCATTTTACTGCTGACATTAAAATCATTCCTATCTAAAGATGTCTGCCTTTATTTCAACACAAGAAGTATTTCAGTTTTGGAAGATGTAAATTTTCCTGTCACAGGCTCCGTTATGAAAAGGAAACTGCATGGAGATACCAGAAAAAGAAACTCCACTGTTGTCATGGTGACAGCAATTAGCAGCAGTTAGAAAAACAAACAATGGATTTAATGGTTTGGTCTAATAGTGCCTCAATTACTTAGCGGTCTATTTTGTCTATCAGCATTTCAATAAACAGGAATAATTCAGTGGTGTGCTCCCACTACATGATGATTTCACTTAGCATTTTGAGTCTATTACAAGCAGAATTGCAGTAGCATCATTACCATAAATATTTTTGATTTTGTATGTGGTGGGAAGGCCAAGGTAAATACTCTCTAGCAATCCCACTTGAATGCCTCCTGTCATGCAGCAGAGAGCCTGCTAGACAGAAAGGAGCAGTCTGTATTCCTTGTACTCTCATGGTAAAAAAATAACCTGAACTCCACTGCAGTTACATCTATCTCCTTTAAAAAGGGTGGAGAATTTCAATCTATTAGGCCAGTCAAGGGCGTACATCGTGGCTTACATCAAGAATATCTTTTCTTTGTGCAAACACCGAATGTCCGCCTTTCTTTCTTCTCCTCATTATTTCTTCAGGCTGCAGAAATGGCAAATACCTTCACATCAATTGTCAGGCCTATAAGCTGGGTTGAAACTACTGGTTCCCATTGGTAGAATCATCACAAAATGAAGGCCATGAAGTAATAATATGCCATAGCTTGTGTCTGCCTTACCAAAGTGAGTGCTTTGACACTGTCCTGTCCATTGCTGGTATGTTCTCTGTGCTGACAGTGTCTACAGGCCAGACCTTGAAAGCATCTCAACCACTTAAACTGGCATCGCAGTCTCTTCTAGGTTGGGGCTTTTTTCAGTGACCAACAGAATGTTTTGAATAAATCTGTATTAGCACAAGAAATATATACTATTGCAAACTCAGTAAAAAAACCCCACAATGGGTAAGTCATAGAGGTGTGAGAGAAGTTTTGTTCTAGTCCAAAAACAACTAAACTACAGTGTGCAAAACAGGTAAGGAGAGCCTCATTTATGCCTCATCACATGGCAGAAATTTGAAATGTTGTCTCTGTCAGGAAGAAGATACAACAAAACTTGCTTAGGAACACTGGGCATATTTGAAGCTCAGAATTAAGTCCTTCTGCATTTTTCCAGATGCTGTTTT
Organism: Chloroceryle amazona; assembly: GCA_027560015.1. Taxonomy (NCBI): domain Eukaryota; kingdom Metazoa; phylum Chordata; class Aves; order Coraciiformes; family Cerylidae; genus Chloroceryle; species Chloroceryle amazona. The sequence continues at coordinate 34,364 of JANHFX010023132.1, read as the reverse complement.
TTTACTCCCATGCTCCAAGATTTGTCATCCAACACAATCACTTTTGTGCTTATGAAGAAGGATGACCATGGAGCAAGATCCTCCTGGAATCTATGCTAAGGCATATGGAAAATATGGTGGTTGGTGACAGCCAACATGGCCCTACTAATGGGCAAATTATGCCTGACAAATTGGGTGACCTTCTACAATGGGGTTACAGAGTTGGTGGAAAAGGGAAGAGCAACTGATGTCATCTACCTGGCCTTATGGAAGGCTTTTGACACTGTCCCACATGGCATCCTTGTCTCTAAGTTGGAGATACATGAATTTGATGGATGGACCACGAGGTGGATAATGAATTGGCTGGAAGGTCACAGTGAAAGAGTTTCAGTCAACCGCTCGATGTCCTAAGTGGAAACTAGTGACAAGTGGCATTTCTGAGGGGTCAGTACTGGGAGCAGTGCTGTTTAATATTGTCAAGGTCTAGAGCTGTGCCAGCCACTAGATGAATGACAGACTGCCCTCTATTAACCCCTCTCCCTTCCCAAAGGGGAAGAGAAAGGGAATAAGGGAGAGAGACTTATGAATGGGAAAAGAAAACTACACCAACTTTAACAAAAATAATAATAATAAAATAAAATATATAAAAATATAACCAGTATTGAAACCAACCCTCTGATATCAATTATGTCACTGTTGCCACTGATGCTGTGGAGCAGGCACAGGCAGAGTCCCAGACTGGGCTCAACAGCAGACAGGAGCTGTGTCCAGGAGCTGGATTCTGGTACCGCGTTCAGGAACACACCAATCAGGATTGAAGACAGAACAGACAGAATCCTCCCCAGACACCAGACATTGAAGAAGAGAGCTTGACCCTCATAATCGCACAGCTTCATACTAAATAGGACTTATATGGGCTGGAAACCTCAATGGTCAGTTTGGGGTCACCTGCCCTATCTACTTCTCCCCACAGGTGCGGCCTTTTACTTTTTGCACCCCTAACATGGTACACAAGACCCAGAAGTGGCCTTGGTCTGCACATCAGTCCTCAGTACTAACTCTAAACATGGGGTGTTGTCACTGCTAGAAGCAGCCACTGCCTGGGAAAATAGGCTGGCAACTTCAGAAAATACAGTTAGTTAGAAGAAACTGAGTTGAAAAGTAAAATTACTGAACAGGATTAGTTCTGTTCTCATACAAACCAGGACAAACATTGTTGTCAGCAAAATAGATGGTGGGACTGAGTGCACCCTCAGCAAGTCTGCCAATGACACCAAGCTATGTGATGCAATCAACACACTGGAGGGAAGAGTGGCCATCCAGAGAGCCTTGGCAGGCTTAAGATGTGGGCCCTGCAAACTTCGTCAGGTTCATCAAGGCCAAGTGCAAGGTGCACCTGGGTCAGGGCAATCCCAAGCACAAGCGCAGGCTGGGAAACAAAAACGATCAGATGGTGGAACATCTCTCCTATGAAGACAGGCTGAAAAGTGTTGAGGTTGTTCAGCCTGGGGAAGAGAAGGCAGAAGGCTCCAGGGAGACCTTATAGCAGCCTTCCATTACCTAAACAGGGGCCTACAGGAAAGTGGGAGAGGGATTTTTCACAAGGTAATGGTTCTGTAATGAAAGAGGGTAGATTTAGATTAGATTTAAGGAAGCTCTTCACCATACGGGTGGTGAGGCACTGGCTGCCCAAAGAGACTGTGGATGTCTCCTCCCTGAAAGTGTTCAGGGTCAAGCTGCATGGGGTTTTGAGCAACCTGGTCTAGTGGAAGGTGTCCCGGCCCATGGCAGATGTGTTGGAACGGGATGATCCATTCTATGATTCTGTGATCAGTAAATCATTACTACCTGCCAGCCCTCCTAAATTCTGATTTTCCTAAGAAGCAGTCAGGATTACATTCTAACAGGTATTTTTCACTTTTTCCAACAAAAAGGCACTGTGGTCAGAAAATTACATTTCCCAAAAGAAACAATGTTAAAGGGACAACAAGCAATCTGTCCCAATGGAAAGCAGAGGATAATGAGGTCTGGTATGACAGCATCAGGAAATCGTTATCGCCATAGAAAGTGCAATTAAATAATCAGAAAACATGACTATCAGTAATTACAGGGAATGGTGTGAAGAACCAAAGTCAGGATGACTGCAGCATACCATGAATTAGAACTAGGGTAGGATTTTATAAATGCATACAGGGCAGGAGGAAAGCAACAAGGAAAGAAGGGCAAATAAAAGATGACAGGAGAAGTTGCCTTTTTCTTTGGTTTTTACAAAAGGTTAATCGTAGTTATCGACAAGTTACTGAAGTTGTAACCAGAGCACAGGAATTGAGAGTATGAAAAGGAAATAATGTCTTAAAGAATACTTAGATAAATTAGATTACACAAATTTTGTTAGAAAATCATTAAATTAATCTTAAACTACTGTGAACTAGCAGATTATTTTAAAGATCTCCAGCAAGTAAACAAAAGAAAACATAGTAGTTGTTTCCAAAAGCGAGAGAAAGAATCTCAAGAGGAAGCCAGCCTAACTTAGATTTATGCAAGGATGCTAGAATAAATAATTTAAATAATCTAATTTAAATAGAATCAATTATTTAAACCTACAGAATACTAATGCAATGGGAAACAGCCAACCTGCATTTGTCAGGAGAAGCCAATCTGCTTTCTGCCTTTGACAGGCTAATCATCCCAATAGACAGGGTAGCAGGAGGAGACATGATATATCTTGACTCTCGTGTCATTGTTGCAAGTAGAATAAGTAAATGGAGCTAAGAATATGGAAAAAACAGTAATTCTCAAAATGGAGCAGTGGTTCACTGTCCAATCAGGACACATTTCAAAGGGGATGCTCTTGGGACTCACTCTACATCTGTTTCTATGCAAAATTTTAATGAATAACTTTGATGGCAGGGTAGAGAGCATACTGAACAAGTTGCGAACAGCTCCTATGTAGCAAGAGCTGGAATTCTTTCGGAAAATGGGATTTGACATCTGAATGATGGAGAGGTGTCTGAAATCAACAGGAAGAGATACAGAAACCATTGAGAAGGACATAAAAAGAAATTGAAAGGTAATTGAAAGGAAACATTCAATTAACAAAGAGAGAAATAACGGCCAGGCAAGATGGACAACAGGCCAAATATATGTGAGCAGTGTTGTGCTGTTACAAAACAGGTAAAACCTGTCTGAGGCATGGTGACAGAGCAATGTCATCAAAGGCAGAAGAATGAACCACAGAATCACAGAATGTCAGGGGCCAGAAGGGACCTCGAAAGATCATCGAGTCCAACCCCCCTGCCAGAGCAGTATCACCTACACCAGGTCACATAGGAACGCATCCAGGTGGGTTTGGAATGTCTCCGGAGAAAGAGACTCCACAACCCCCCTGGGCAGCCTGTTCCAGGCTCTGTCACCCTCACCGTGAAAAAATTCCTCCTCATGTTTACCTGGAACTTCCTCTGCCTCAGCTCCCACCCATTTCCCCTTGTCCTGTCATCAGGTGTCACCGAGAAGAGCCTGGCTCCATCCTCCTGGCATTCACCCTTTATATATTTATAAACATTGATCAAATCACCCCTCAGTCTCCTTTTCTCCAAGCTAAAGAGACCCAGTTCCCTCAGCCTTTCCTCATAAGAGAGATGCTCCACTTCCCTTGTGGCCCTGCGCTGGACTCTCTCAAGCAGTTCTGTGTCCCTCTTGAACTGGGGGGCCCAGAACTAGACACAGTACTCCAAATTCAGCCTTACCAGGGGGCAGGAGAACCTCTCTCGACCTACTGGCCACCCCCCTTCTAATACACCCCAGAATGGCATTGGCCCTCTTGTCCACAAGAGCACATTCCTGGCTCATGGGCAGCTTCCCATCAGTCAGAACCCCCAGGTCCTTTTCTCCTGCGCTGCCTCCCAACAGGTCAGTCCCCCAATGAGCCACCCTCCTGCACTTGGCACTTTTGAGATCCTAGCTGGAATATCATATTTGCCTTTGGGGACCATACCTTAAAAAGTTTGCAATCAATATGGAGACATTTTAAATAACTGGTCTTTAGAAAATCTGAATTATCAGAGGAATCTGAAGGAATTGAATTTGGTTAGTCAAGAAAGGAAATAATTAGAAGACTGAAGGAAACATAATAATCTTCAAAATATAAATTATTTTTACAGAAAGCTGTTGTTTGTTTGACATGAGAAGAAAAAAAAAAATCATCCTGCAGCAAAGGTTACTTACCTCAGATATTAAAAGGCTTTTAAGAGTTGGTTACACCATTTTGGGTCACGTTTGAGCCAAGTGTTTCATTCTGCCTTGGAGCTGGAAAATGAACCACCTCTATTTTTCTGTATCTGTTTTAATGTAAAGGCTTCTTGGCCTTTTTGAGAAAAATCCATTGACTCTCCTATACCCAGTTGCTGCCTAATAATATGTTAATACAGCTCCTCTCACAGCAGAGGACTCCCCTCAGTGATGGAAGTCAGAGGAGCAAAATGCTAACAAAGTCTACATATCACAAGAGGTCTTGGAGACAGAGGAGAAATGATACCTATAGTAGGATTTTCTGGTGTTTACAAGGCAACCCACAGAGTACTTTTGCTTCTTCTGAGACATCTGCAAGCCCTGATTTCAGCTTTGGTTTCACCACTAATAGTATTTTATTTAAAGGAAATAATACGGTTATTTCTAAGCTGGTAGAAATGAAGAGAAGCTCCACAGGTCAGTGAGAGCCTGTGGTTAACATCTACAGGCTTTATCTGTCCTGACGCAGTTGCTTTAACTGGGCTCCTCATCTGACAGCATTGTCTTATCAGTGCAATTCTCACCAACAGCAAGGAGCCTGATTTTTATCTCACCTAATTAAATCCAGAGCTTTGTGTTCCTCACATTGATACTTCATGCAAGTTATGACTGATTTATCAAAAATATCCTAAATTTATTTCCAGTGGATGACACACAGTTATCTCAGGATGGGGTCGGGTCAGAAATCTTTATTCTTTCTAATTTTTTTTCTTAGAAAAACGTGCATAACAACAGAATGATCTCTGCCCCTTACGGTCCCTTCTATTGCTCCAAGTTAGGGGAGTGCAGAACTGGTGTAAATTCCAAATGCATCCTTACATTTAGTTTAATTTTCACAGCAGCAGCCAGCAGCCTGCTCAACATTTTGAAATGCAATCATTTATTTTAGAGCACAATCAGCTTTCTGTAGTCTTATCACCGTCATCATGTTGACAGCATACCTGTTTTAAATCTCAGCTACATGTTCTTAACAACATGTTACTGCTCATGTACAGCTGTTGTCCTCTCTCAGAGTGCAGAGCAATGTGGTCATTGTTGTGGAAGGAGGGATGGCTGAGCAGCTTCTGTGTGATGGTTTTGGCAGGTTTGTGCTGCCACATGAGAGCAGGCTCCTGAGCACAGGGGTTTCACTCTGTACTATCAAAAGATGATTCTCCTGCTGAGTAAGATGCTTAGATCCAGAATGGATCCAGAACAGCGTTCAGGCAGCTGAGGTGGGTGCACGTTTAAACCTTCTTCACTAAATAAAGAACCATAGTGCCAAGGCCTCTTTTGGTGTTGGTGTCTAACAGAGCATTGCAGAGGTTCTGCTTTTTTACTTTCCAGTGCAGCCAAGTCCTCAGGGCACTCACCCAGAAACTGGGAGAGCTTGATTCTACTTTTCCTTATCCAGGGAGGTTTCAAATCCACATTTCTAATCCTCAGTGATGTGCCTCAGTCCTCCAGCACTTGGAACCTGCAGCCAAAAAGCCCAAAGGAGGTGGAAGGGAAGCCGCATTCCATAGCCCAGCACACAGGAGCACACCCAGGAGGGAAGGAAAGGCAGCAGCTGCCTGCATCATTTCCTCTGTACATAGTGACTGAATAATGTGAAGTGTGTAAACAAGATTAAATGGTGCTTAAGGGCAAGTGGAGTGAACTCCCAGAGCCCACCAGGTGAACCCCAAAGGTACTGCAGCTGGTCAGAACAGGGCAGCAGCTCCAGACAAAGCCATGCTGCTCTGGGTGGGAAGAGGGAAGGATTAATTCAGGCTCAGAGAAATTGCCTTGAGCATGGTGCAAGGCAAGGGAGGAGAAGAACTTCATGAGAACTGTTCCACTGACACTGTTTTATTACCCTCTTTTGCTGGTTTTAGCTATAGATGTCCCAACTTCTGTACTGCTGTGACAAACATTTCAGAATTATCTGTAATATAAACACAGACATAATCCTGCTGAAACCAGTGTAGCTATTTGGATGCTTAAAATTAAGCATATAATTATATTCCTGAATCAAGGCTTTAATAAGTTAATTAAATTTCATAATGATAATGCTTTTTATAATGGCGACATCCTCATTTGCTAATGCTAACCATAAATGTGCAAAAATAAAAGAAGGAACAAATTTTCCAACCTAAGTAATTAATGAGTTATGTTTTTAATAGGAAAAAGTTTTTAATGGAAACACTACTTGAAGTTTACTCAGTAATTCATTTAAATAATTATTTGGTATGTTAGTATTTTTCCTCTCCTTTTTAATTTTGATGCCACCATAATGCCACCATATTTAACTTAGAATCAGGCCTTCTGCATATGTTCCAATTGTTCCTATTATTAGAGCTGACAGAGATAGTGACATGTGAAGTATGCATACAGGATATACAAAAGAGTCTCCAAGATAAAGATTCTGTGCTCCTTAAATACTTTACAAATGTCTCTGAATGGATTTAGCTTCAGTAAAGAGATTTGACAGGGAAAAGTAATTTCTGATTACATAGATTCCTTTTTGCCGTTTAACGGGGTTTAAATTGAATCACTGACCTAAAATATTAATTTTGAAAAAGACTTCTAAAAAAATTCAGACACAGTTGTTGATGCTTTCAGTTTTGTTCTCTGAAGACAGCTGAATGACACAAAAATGTATCCTGCATTGTCTGCTTGTTCTAAATAATCCCTTTTAGCAAGATTAGTCACAGTATTAAATTAAAAGAAGGCGCAATTAATTATATTCTTATGAAATGAAGAAGAAAATAATCTTTGAAGTGTTCTCCTTTCCCTCTCACCCCCTCCCTTTGAAATCTAAAATTGCATTATGTATTTTGCAGTTATGGAAAATCTTTTAGTCTTCAATTTAAACAGAAGTGGTGGGAATGAGCAGTACATGGCACAAAATGAATTTGGATTGACTTTTCGGTACACTAGGGGAATGTATGGCCAAAATGAAAAGGAGTGCTTGATTTGTAACAACTGTTAATCCATGAAGCAAGGCCTTGCTGCTGCCAAGGGCTGTGTGGAGTTTTGGACTGTGCTCACCCCAAACAAATATTTTTCTGCTTAGATTTATTTGTTTGCAATAGTTTGTTTGGATGTTTATAAAACTGAATGCGGTCCCACTTGTTCTCATGGCCATGGCATGTGATGAGCTATGATAATGAGATATGAGTGTGATGGTTGGTATGATAATGGTACAATATTCATGAAAGCCCTTTTTGTAGTGAACTTAAGGGTTTCTTCTAGCTTTTGTTACAAGGGTTGCATAATAGCTAAAAAGTTCTGAATATTCTTATCTGGAAAAAAGCAAGAGGATAAAGTTCTGGAAGAAATGGTAGTGGAGAGCAGTGAAATAATAACTAACTCTCTGATAAACTTCTGGAAAATGACCACAGATTATTAAGAGAGATTATGAGGGCTGTGAGGGCAGGAAACACAATATTGAGAAACCACAATTATCCATATGTAGGTTGTGTAAATGATACACAGGAGCATGAAGCTTCTTGGAAAGATTAATCCGAGAACCCACAAAAGAGAAGCAACTCTTATTAGTCTGAAACAGTGCATCAGGCCCACATCAATAATTGTGCAAGAACCACATTCTCTCACTGAATTTATTATGACAGTAATTGAACCTCCTGCTAGGAACAAAAATGCTTTAACAAATCTACTGCATAAAAGTTTGCTAGCAAAAAGAAAGAAACTCTTATGAAAAATTGAAAGGGAAAGCCATAAGGGTAAACCGCTAGCAGACGAGTGTGGAAAGTGCCGAGAGACTCAACGCTGAACGCTTAGCGTAGGTGTGCGGCACCTATAAAAAGGCAGCTGTTCAAGAGATTCCTGTGCAATTTATAATTACAAATCAAATGAATAGGCTGGTCATAAAGTTTGATGGTGACACGAAGTTTTTCAGGATTACTGACTGCAAAGAGTTGCAAAAAAAAAAAAGCTAAATAGGTCTGTGAAACTAATGACTGGGTGCAAAACTGCAGAGAAGTACTTGTGGATAAATGCTAGGTAACGTGCATAGAAAATAACTAAGTGTAAGGGCACAGTGGTACCCTCTGTTCTTGTTCAGGGAAGAGATACTGAAGTCATTATCAGACTCATTTTCATTGCCCTGAAAAGTATTAGCTCAGTTTTCAAACCTGGTCAAAAAATATTCATATATTAAGAACAAAAATGAATGGTAGATGATAAAAAACCTTGTGACAACGTGTCTTGGTTACTGCATGAAATTCAGGTTTTCTCCATCTCTGGAAAGATATAGATGAACTAGTAAAGGTCCTCACATTGATCAAATGTCCAAACTGTTTATAGAATCATAGAAGCAAAGAAGGGTTTGGGTTGGAAGGCACCTTTACAGGTCATCTAGTCCAACCCCCCTGCAGTGAGCAGGGACATCTGCAACTAGAGCAGGGTGCTCAGAGCCTTGTCCAACCTGACCTCAAATGTTTCTAAGGATGGGACACCTACCACCTCTGAGGGCAAGCTGGGACAGTGTTTCACCACCCTCATTGTAAAAAAAGTCTTCCTTATATCTCTTCTAAATCTATCATCTTTTAGTTTAAAACCATTACCCCTTGTCCTATTGCAGCAGGCTGTGCTAAAAAATTGTCCCTATCTTTCTGATAGGCTTCCTTCAAATCCTGGAAGGCCACAGTAAGGTCTCCCCAGAGCCTTCTCTTCTTCAGGCTGAACAACCCCAACTGTTTGAGCCTTTCTTTGTAACAGAGGTGATCCGTCACTGTGACCACATTGGTAGCGCTCCTCTAAACCAACTCAAACAGGTCCATGTCTTTCCTGTGATGAGGGCTTCAGAGCAGGGCACAGTACTCCAAGTGGGGTCTTACTGACCGCTGAAGGCAAAGAGAGAGTTATCACTTTTCTTCCCTTCTTTTTTTCCCAAACATTTGATGCTGACTGCTGCCACAGTGCCATGCTGGAGGAATGTTTGCTCCAACCCACAATGAGTTTTCTCTGCCCTGATACTCTTTTCACCACCTGCAAGCTTCTGTATTTATTGCAGTTTGGGGCAAAACTAATTTTCATTTCAAGTACCAGTCATTATGACAAATGCACTTTCAAACAGCTGGCCCCTGGTTTTATAGTGTTTGGATGGTGGAAAATCACCTGAAAATACGTTGAACACCTGGTGAAAGATTGTTCTAGGGTTGTAGCACTGAAGGACTCCAGGGAGACCTTACTGGGGCTTTTCAATGCTTAAAGGTGGTTTGTAGGAAAGATGGAGGGAGACCATTTACCGATGGCCTTTAAGTGACAGAACAGGGGTGATGGTTTTAAGCTGAAAGAGGGTAGATGTAGATATTAGGAAGAATTTTTTTACAGTGAGGGTAGTGAGACACTGGAACAGGTTACCCAGAGAAGTTGTGGATGATCCATCACAGGAAATGTTCAAGGTCAGATTGGATAGGGCTTTGACCATTGTAGTCTAGTGGAAAGCAGGGAGATCTTTGAAGGTCCCTTTCAGCCCAAACCATCCTATGGTTCTGTGAAATATTGCCCCTACTGCCATCTACTCATCAGTACAAAGGAGTTTCAGGAGAAGCAGACCTGAAGCAGGCTCATGTCACTGCTGAGCTGCAACCAGGCCCTCAGTGAGAGTTTGTGTCTCACTGCTAGCTAATGTGAGCTGCTCCGTCTTTCAAAAGGCACCTTTACTGCACAGTACAGGTACAGACTGCTCAGTTTAAACACACTTTCAACACACAAGGAATTTAATGTCAGGGAAAAGACATGAGTTTTATCTAATCTGCTTGCTTTAGGTGAATGTGGCTGTGTGGTGACCTGACCTTGTAGCCTGAGAGGTTTAGCTTTGATTAAAAACAATCATGTGCAGTAATTCCCATGATAATCTGTGATTTCAGGATCGTGGGATGTTGCCCCGTGTAGATGCTCCATTTCCTCAAGTTACGCATTTTTAAACAGAATACATCACCCATAGCTCCTAAAATTATCTGACAGATTTATCTTGACAACATGGAAACTTTGCTCAGTGTGAGATTTTATTAATATGTTGTAATTTCTTAAATGATACTTGATGCCTTTTTAATTAAAAAGGCCCTAGCGTTTAAATGTCAACATCTTGACTAGTGCTAGAAGACCTGAGCTTTTGGAATTGATTTCTGTTCATCTCAAACAAGTGAAGCCTACAGGCAGAGCAGCTGAATAACTAAATGTTAAAAGACCCCATTTCTTCAAACTTGCCTTTTGATCCTCACATTGCTGCTGAGGCTCTGAATGCATCATTCATTGCAGGGAGAGTGTTTTTGTATCTCAGCTGGACTGCATGCTGCTACTCATTTAATTGTAAAGTGTCTCTTTTTCTGAGGCAAAATGGATCTGATGGTGAATGGCCACCCTGACAGACAGAGAGAGGCTGCACATACAGAGCTTCTGCTACCATTTTCTATACTTCTGTTTCTAAAAAGAATACAAAGTTGCCTTTTTTTTTTTTTTTTTAATTTTCCTTGAACCATCTGTTATTTTTTCTGTGGAAATCAACACCTCAACATCTTAACCTAGTCTATCATTGCAACCTGAAGTGGCATGTGTAGAAATACATGCCCAAATTGGCACAGGCATTTTCACTGAGGAAAATACAAGGTTGGGTAAATATCACTAATTCAATTGCTATTTCCTATTCTTATTTCCCATGTAATATGTGATGTAGCTGAAACTTTATTTAAGTCCCTTCTGTGCACCAAAACCTAACCAGACTCGCTGTTCTGAATCGCTCTAGAGCTATGCAGTCTGAGAGCAGGAGCCAACCTACAGGGCTGCTGCTGGGCAAATCCCTGGAAAAGCCTGAAACCAGTTGTCCTTTTGGGAGAAAAAAAAAATGTAGTTAAATGACAGTCAGATTTAATCTCAGTCATGACTCAAACAAACCTGTGCTGCCTGAATTTTGCCATCATAATGATGAGGTGTTCTCTACATTACGCACATTTGCATGGTGTGTGGGGTTATCAAGCAAGAGTGGGGTTATCTAATTATTTGTTTTCATGATATATGCTTGTTAATGGCAGAAGCAGACAAATGCTAGTTGACTTCAGTGCCTTTCACCCATATGCTAATAATATACATGTATCCCAGGCTGATGGTGACCATTCATTTTTGCTGCTCTGTTACTAATGTCTGTAAATAAAGGAGGAGAAATGAAGAGGCAGTTTTCACCTGGTCCTTTTCTAATGAGTATCAGCAGCAGGAAACCTAGCACAGCTGTTGCAAGGACTGTGTATGGCTTCCATCCTTCAGAAGTCCTTCTTTCAGGCTGCAGATGAGCATTAGGTGAGGTTAAAAAATGGCCAGATTGCTTTGCCACAGACCTTTCCTTGAGGAAGCAAGACTGTTCTGTGGTTTATTGCCAGTCTGAAAGATGGCAGTTGTTTCAACATTTCTAAATTCAGCCATGTTTTTAAAATAAATCAGCGTGCTACGAACTCTTTTAAAGAGTTTTAAACTCTTCAGGAAGCACTTCCTCACAGAAAGGGTGATAGAACACTGGAATGGACTGCCCAGGGAGGTGGTGGAGTCACCATCCCTGGGGGTGTTTAAGAAAAGATTGGATGTTGCACTTAGTGGCATGATTTAGCTGATGTCATGGTGTTGGGTCATAGGCTGGACTTGATGATCTCAGAGGTCTTTTCCAGCCTCAATAATTCTGTGATTCTGTGAAAGTAGTGCAATGAGGTAGTACAATGTTAGAGACGGTGGAGATAGTACAGTAACACAGAGCACAATGGAAGATAAATGATAGATTCCTGTGGTGCAAACCACCGGCTGCCGGTGTGTCAGAGCCAGTCCCTGTCCTTATCCTCCATATTCATTAGTGCCTCGAGGGATACTTATTCCCGTCATCTGTTCTGTTCTAGTGATTCACCATTTTTCAACAGAAAAGAGGCGCATGTGAGCAATAAAAGAGATGGCTTGCATCTTGAGAGTAGGAGGCCAGATAATGATATATGTGTGGGCAATGGAGCAAAACCAGAGAAGATTTGAAAAGCAAGACATCTTTGTTCCCTGGAATCCTTCACCTCCTTTCTGCTCCTGGAGTGAGCCTTGCTCACATGGAGTACAAAAATCAATTCTTCACAAGGAAAAAGAGCTGGCTTTGAACCAGCCTGTCTGTCATAAGGTGGTTGGAACTTCAGAGGTACACAGGACAACAAGGAGTTCGTCCCGTGGAGGGAAGAAAAAAGCACCATGCACGGTGTTAGAGAATTCTCTGAGATGGTCTCTGTTCTTGGGATCACTTGACTCAGTATTAGATGTGGGTGATCAGTGGCACCAAGAAGAGCTCATTAGATACCGCAATTACAGTGTTCGGGTGAATGAATTAAACAGAGGGGAAAAAAAAAAAGTGGAAAGAAACAGAGCATGGCTTTCTGAAATGTGATTCTGACTTTTTTCTACATTGCAAACCAAGTTTTGAATCAAGTTTTGATGTGGCTGCTAAACCTGTGCTTCCCATGTCACGCTGCTAGAAGGCCTTCAGAAGTTGCTATTCAGAATTAGGGCAGGCAACTATACAGCTCCCTATGGCTGCAGATGCTCTTCATGATTGCAGTGGAGTGTGTTTACCTGACCTGATTTCACATCAGAAAGAATTAGCTGTCAGACAAGAACCTAAAATAGACCATCACCCAGAACAAGGAGCTTTCTGCCAACCTCAAAACAAAAGGAGAACAGGCTCTTCTCTGAAGAACGCAGTCAATGAATGGGTCCTGACCATGCAGAGCCAGTAGCAGACAGGTCCTGGTAGGGCCTGGCTGAGTTACTACCACGTATTTAAAGAAGGAAAGTTGGCTGAGCTGATAAAGCATCATACTTCTGAGCTACATGTTACACATCCGTGCTTCGACCATGCCAATCAGTGTGTGATCTCAGAAAAGACTAAAGTGTGGAAGATCTAGGGGAAATTTCCTTACTGAAACGCACAAATAGCTAGGGGCTTTCTTCCTTTTGGAAAGCTCAGTGCCTTTGAAAATCTTTCCTGAAGCTTTTTATAGCCTTGGGTTTGTTTTGAGCGACAGGGGGACTTACGAGGAGACTGCTTTGAAACTCTCAAATTCTAAGACTTTGTTTTCTTTGATTTTGTTCTTAAAATACATCCCTGTTGAAATTTTCTTTTCTAGAATTGTTATTTCAGACTAAGCACATTTTAGCCCACTGAACCCTTTTCATAAACTGCTTCCAGCTGTGTTTTGTTGCCTGAAAACAGGTTAAATGCAGTCAGAAGGCAATTTCTGGATTATTTTCTACATGTGCATTAAAAGTCTATGTTACTCATTTATGACTAAATAATCATTCTTGCCAACTTCTTATTTTAAAATTTATTGTGCTCTGCCACTTGCTGCAACATAATGTGGGAAGCACTGTTTTATTACAGTTCACTTTGTCAGCCTGTATGATACTTCTAGTCATACTAGACAGTCTTTTATGAGAATTACTAGGTGCATAGAGCCCTCATGGCAGAGACAGTGACTTCTGACACTGTCATAGTCTAGAGATCTTTTTCATTGCCTTGTAGTCACAACCCAGAAAGCAAAGTGATACTTGTCTCCATGTATGCCACTACATGACCCCCCCCCAAAAATAGTTTTAAAAGTGAGTTTGCCATGTATGCTTTAGCCTGGATTGCTTTCTGTCTGTCAGCAGAACTAGGACAAGTCAGAAGGATTTAATAACTCATTTAAATCTGAAGAGTGAATGAGCATAGCACAAAAAAGTGTTCCAGTGGCCACTCGTCAAGGGAGAAAATATATATTAACATCATCACACCATACTAATGCTTTTATATACAGAGCCACCCTTTGCAAGGAAGATCTGAGTCATTATCTGATTTTTATAGATAAAGAAACTGAGGAAAGTAACAGTTACGGTTGAAATGTAGAGTAAATATCTGGAAGAAAAACAAAGAAAAACCCCAAGAACACGGCAGCTTTGCCAGTGATTATTTATGTGCTGGGGAGGTCTGTCCATAATTTTACTTCCTGCATTTGTTTCTGTGGATTTGTGAATCAGAAAGTCAGCGAATTTATTTTTTTTTCTCTGTGAAATAAGCCCCTGCCTGTTCTTTACATGTCTGTCGGTAGCAGATGCATATCATGGATTCAAACGTAGCATGGAGCTGTGCAGTAATCTGAGTTTTTTAATACAGCTTTAATTCAATTTGGATGTAATATCTGTAATCGCATTTCCTTTACTTCCTCCCCTGGAGTTCCTGTTGGCGGTATCATAGTACATCTTGTATTTTTAGGTGGAAAAGCTAGAGAGGCTAATCAGCCTCCTCCATCTGCAACAACTCTCTCTACAGTGCTCCTTTTTTTTCCCCTAAATGTCGCTGTCATTGTGCAAGTGAAGAAAATATTTTTCAGTCAAAGAATGTTACTACTGATCAGCTCTGGTAACACTGTTCCCTTCACTTTGTACACCTTTTTCCATTGCCAGGAGGACTTGACAATATATCCCTGTTTTTCCGTGCGCTTCACGTTGCTTTAAGCAGCAACAGCACTTTGCAGGTCTGAGCCTCTCCATCATGCCTGTTCCTACAGTTCAGAGGGCTGTTAACCCATACAACCAGAAAAATACCTCGGAGCTACCAGCTCCTGCCCTCAAGGACACTTGATATTTAGTTTTCCTGGAAGGGAATACAGGTATTTTAACTGAACCTGACTGGGTGTCTTGGAAGGTTTTAGCCTGCTCCAGCATTCCCCGATGAAAGGCACTCATCATCATTCTTCCTTAGGGTGCAATGAGTCACTGCTAGATTTCTCCTTATGCTGATACCCCCAGTCTGAGTCTGCTTGCTCCAGGTCAGGTGTTCCCAAACAAGATCCATGTCACGGGGACAGTTCTAACCTAACTGGAAGGAATTTTTATCTCTGGAGAACCATCAGAAGCATTAAAAGCAACCCTCCCCTTCAACAAGAGTTTAATGTTCTTGTTTTGGATGAAACAAACTGCAAAAGGTCCCCTTCTCCTGCAGCAAAGTGCTGCCTAAGGGTTAGACCTGCCTCCACATGGGGCTGGCTGCCACTCACTAAGGTTGTCTCTGGAGGGTGCTTCCTGGGATCAGAGCAAATTCAGCCTCTTGCAAACAAATCTGCCCCAGGACAGGGCCTTGAGTATGCAGGGAAAGCAAGCAAAAACATGGATTTGGTTGGAAAGATCATGTATTTATGCATGTCATAAATGTGATAAAGGCTGGTTTGAAATGCTCATTTTGATCAGGATGCCAGTGGCAAAACCAAGACTGAGTTATGCCTTCACTTCTACATCACAGTCTGCGTTTGTAGTCCTCAGGGTAGGTGCTACCTTCTGCCAAAGGATGTAATAGGGAGATGCTCTGTACTCCTGACTAGTGCTTGGTCCTAATTTGTTTTCTTCCTGTGCTCTTTGCTATTCTGAGATGGATTTTAGAATAGAAAGATACAAATTTTCTGACTTCATTTAGACATCTAAACTGTAGGTGTGTGTGTCCAGCTTTGAGCTCCATATTGTCTGTGGAGTTAGTGGGAAGAAATAGCCTTCTTAGAGGTTGTACCATGAAATACACCTTGAGGAGCTGCTGGGATTAAAGAGCTCATGTTCAGCACCAGGCCATCTCTCGCCGTTACTTGTGGAAGTTCCTTAGAGAGGAACTCAGCCTTGAACACTGATTCTTGGATGCTTCGCTTAGGAAAGATGGATCCTACCTAGGAATCTTTTAAGCTCTGAAGATGGGAAAAAGGAGCATCAACATCAGTAATGTGAGACAGATTCATTCCCCACTCTGCCTTTTGGACAAGCAGTGCTGCCTACATATCCCTGTTTTGTAAGAACCATGCAGAAAAATTCATTGTTAAGCTAGAAAAGAAAAAAATATACAAAAAGCAGCAGCCTAGCTCAGCTCTTCTTTACAGCATCTGCCATTCCGAATTTCTGGATGTTTGAGGACTCACCTGTCCAAGAGACACTTTCAGAAAAGCTTCCAGTGTCTGGAACTCTGATCTACCAGTGTTGAGCGCCTTTACATATACTAATATTAATAAAGTGAATGTCTACTTGCTTTTTTTTCTGAATTACAGGTCCTTAAAAAATCCCCAGTGTCAGAGATTTCTCATTTTTCTCCACAGACAGTTGCTCTGCTGTTCCTGATTTCTTTTGTGGAGCCCTGGGAAATCATCCACAGCCATCCCAGGATCCACAAGCACAGACTGGAGTCTTCTGTTCTGTGCTTGCCACTTGAAGCACTGTCACATCGAGTCCCACTCAGGCCATGTGAAGTTGGCATGATAGCAGCAGCCAGTGCTGCTCACATCGCTAGACCTAAGACACTTGTGAGCGCAGAACTGTTTATCCTCCTTTGGCATAAACAGGTTTGATGAGTGTGAATCTATCATAAAAGATTTTTGCCTACTGGGTAAATGTCTGTCTTCTAATTGTCTGCTAATTAGCAAACAGCTAATCCCACTTATTATCAAAATTGTTTCTCCAGAGAAAACTCATCCAAGAGTTTCATAAATCCTTTTTCCCCTCATCCTTTATAATTTTAAAAACTATTCCAAGTATCACTTGGTAGCTATCACCTAAGAAGGTGTTCCATTTGAGCTAATCAGCTCCTGCAAGGTTATCTGTGATCTATTTGAAAGTGGCTTAGCCAGCATCTTGCCTTCTGTTTTAATTAGTAATTACTGGCCTAATATTGTCTAGTTACCATAGGCAGTTATATTGACCTCTCAAATTAAGATCGCTCATGAAATTAAAAGTGGAAGAAGCCTATTAGGTCACTTATTCTATCCTCCAAAGTGCATTTATTATTCATGGCGTGTGGCAGGGAACCCAAGTGTAGGGTATGATTGAGAACACCGCAGTTAACTCATCTTTGAAATGTAAATACAATTAATGAGTATACCTGTCTTCCCCCAGGGTATGTCCTTGTCTGTTTTGTCATTTTGATTTCTTTCTTTCTTCCCTGTGATGGGGCTCTTCATTTTCTTTCCTTTCCTTCTCACTCAAGACTGAAAATAACACTTTGCAGAAGGATTCCAAGTGGCAAAAAGCACATTAAAATAGTCCATGGATTTTTCAAAATGTGTGCTTCACTAGCACACCTTTCAGATCTCGTTGTGACTGTGCTGTCACCTTCATAATTTGGCACAACAACTCATTTGACACGAACATACTATTGCATGTTTAAAAAAGAACACCAGCTTGCTTGCAGTGAAAACCCACACTGGCAACATTTAGCTATTCTCAAACTGTGCCATTCACTGGCTGCCACAGAATTCCAACTAAAAGTGTCACATTTAATACAACAAAGTAAATTATCATGGCAAAACCAAGAAAAAATATTTGGAGAAACCGTGGGTCAGCCAAGAGAGGGATCATGACAGTAGGTCTCCATCTCTCAGTCTTCAATTGACCCATTCACAAACTCTCCTCTTTATAACTGTATACAATGGCTTGAAAAGAGACTAGAAATACCTGAGAAAGATATTTTAATGGTAAACCATGCCAGAGCTGCCACAGACCCTTTATGGGAACCTGAAAAGAAAAGGCACTTTGTACAAAACAGTCTGGCGAGTAAAATCCTTTCACCCCCATATTTGGGTATCTCTACGCAGCTTTGCAAATAAAACTTGAAAATGTCTTCTACTGCAGCCTGCTGATACATTGCTGTGTTGGAGCACAACCTCACAGGAACACTCCCATTTCGCACACAGAAAATTGAGCGGTCCTGGCAGAAGGCCAACATAGCTGAGTGGGAATCTCCTGATTGAGCTCAAAAATGTAAAATAAGGTTCCAATTAGGAATTTTTAGAAATTAGAAAATTAGGAAAATATTTTCCCTGTGAGAGCAGTGAAATGGTCTGGACAGAGGGATGGGAAATTCTGGGTCCTTGGAGACACTGAAACCTCATCTAGTGAGGGCTAGGCAACCCAGTATGGCTGGATGTGCTTGGAGCAGAGGGCTGGACAGGATGACCTTCAGAGGTCCCTTTCAGTCTACAGCACAAAAGACAGGGGACAGACCTTATCTTTCACAGGCAAGGTCACTGAAGAACTGTTATCCCAGGCAAGGCTTGTCAGCCGCGGCCAGAGAAACTGGAATGAGAACAGGTATGTACTGGGGCCTGGGGGCAAAAAGGGGCAATTCTAGTGCCAGATGGACAGAAAAGGAGGTGTAAGGAAGTGGGAAGATTCCAGAAGACTGGTTGGAGGATTACAGCTACTAAATTATGTGTCCTTGTGAAAAAGAAACTCTGGAACACTAGGGAATAGAAGACAGCATCTCTGGGTTGGGAAGGTTGACTATGCTTGGCAGGAGGACGTGGGCATTGGGGGCTGTAAAGCAGGGCGGTTTGATGGACACAGCAGCCTGAAGCTTTGGGGAAGAATAGAAGTACTGGGGCTACCTGAAGATCCCCCGCTTTAGAACAGGCAAACATGCAAAAACTACATTTTCTTTTTCTGTTCTTGGGCTTAGAGTAGCCATAGACATATCCCAGGACTCCTCCTCTCCCAAAGGACTTCTCAGGCACTAAACCAGGCTCTTTTTCTTGCCCTTCTAACACGTGAACCTTGGCTGCAGTGGATGACAGCAACAAGATTTGTCCCCTTCTGAGCCCTTCCACCCCCATGAGCTGGTGGGAAAGGCAGCTGAGTGAGCTGGGTTTGAATTACAAATGTTATGCGGTAACCAGTTTATTGACCATCAGTTTCAGAAATTACAGTGGGTTTTGCCTTTTACCACTATTTTAAGAGATTACAATGTTCCCATTTCCCTCAAATGTGGCTGTGCAGGCCACTGGAATTTTGAGTCAATTCCCCAGTGTCCTGAAGTTAATGATAAAGTCTTTTAATCTCGGTCGTTTTGTGATGTGCAGCCAGTTCCGGACATAAAACTTGCATGACGCACAACTGATTTCAACAACTTTCAACAGGAGAGGTTAATTTCTTTTGCATGCTTCCATATTTACATTCCTTCTCTCCTTAGGAAAAATAAAAATCAAGAGCAGCATGTTGGCCTTCGAGACCTAGAAGCCCATTTCAGTCTCGTGTTAAAACAACTTTTGTTGAGAGGACTACGACTCTGGGGTTTGATTTGAGTGATTGCTTGAAATCCAATGCAGAAAATTCATACGGCACTAATTGTTAGTGCAGGCAAAAAAAAATAAGCAAGAAGAACTCAAGCCTGCTCAGGCATAGCAGGGCTCTTTCCAAGAAGACAAATTACAGCTATTACTTTGTATCATTGAACTGTAATGTTCTTAAATTCCCTGCACTGGAAGGAAAAATTGTGATAATGAACTCTTATCTACCTTACCTTCTAGCCTGAGATAATCAGGGTACTTCTTTGATAGAGAAAGGGACATTCCTCGTGTTAGCTTTGCTCCTATGAATTTTTTTAACAAAACACATTTTAAAAATCATCTTCCGATCAGCCAATATGTGATGATTAATGCTCTAGTAGAGTCATTCACCACGGATGCCTAAAAATTATGTTGATTTTTAAAATTACATTACTCACAGGAGATAACATTTGGCCTTCAGAAACAGGGAATAAAGTCCGAGTGCCCCACTCGCCCCTTGCAGAGCTGGTCTTTGCAGAGCAGAGAAAGTTTTAACAAAACTAGTTGCTGTCTTTAGTTTCTTGCTCATTAAAAAAAAAAAAAAAGTTTCACCTCTGGCTTTCTGTGCTAGCGGGAAGGTGACTCCCCTGCAACCTCTTAGATTTGTGCAGTGCTTAAGTCCACCTGAGTAGGAGCAGCTTGGTGTTTTCATTTGGAGCTAGCAGGAGGTGACGCTGAATGAAAGCAAGGGTAATCCTCTCAGCGTGCAATTCAGAAGCAATTCTATGCGGGTCTCCAAAGATGAAATCAGCTGAAGAAAAGATCATCCAGAGACTGATCCTGTGCTATTCAATGTTTAAAAGTCTGTCTGCACTGCCTCTCCCTCTTACCCGTGAAGCAGGTGTGCAGTGCTGTCACTGGGCTGTGGAGGCAGCCATGCCCACCACAGGACACGCTTGCTTGCCACGCTAAGGTTCTGCTTTTCTGGTGAAAGGGTTACATGGTAGCCTCACAAGGGGAAAAAATGGCAGAAAACCTTTTTGTTCCCGACAGCCACCTGTCAGATTCCTGTCAGCTCCATTTGGCAGTGCGCATCACAGGGAATGGGGGTTGCTGGTCCCTGCTTCCTCCAGCACAGCCTCTCTTCTGCACCACATCGCATCTGAGCAAATGCTACTGCTGCCCAAAAGGGAGGGGCAGCAGCATTCATGGTGGCTATTGGCCTCTAAGAAGGTGTTCCCCAAAAGTGCAACTTGCTGAACATTTAAGGCAAGAGTTGCCTTAAAAAATACTGCAGACAGGAAGAACATGTGCAGAGAGTTAGGAAATAGTGTCCGGATGTTTAAAGTTCTGTGTTCTAGACTATAGAATAAAAGTCAGGAGCAGGATTATCAGAGGGAAATGCTGGCTCTGGGGAACAGCAATAGCCATCTCCTCTGTCAGTGACCCCTCATCATTACCTCGCTTTTCCATCCTGGCCTACTCTCAATTCACCCAAGGTAGAACATGATAAAAATGAAGCTTCAAGAGTCAGCAACATCACCTACAGACAGTTATGTTGTGGTTTCAGTGTCCTAGACAAAGATGCCGAGATCTTTTGAACCTGTGTTCTCCAACTGATAAACCTCTGATCCAGTTCCTGCCTCTCCACAGCGATGCTGTCCCTGTGCATTTCAACTGTATTTCACAAATCCTACATACGTTCCACTGCTCCTCAGTAGTTTTTGGGGTTGGTTGGGGTGTGATTCTATGAAATGCTTTGAAGTTTGTTCAGCTTCTGAAAACAAGTAGATAAGACTAGGCTTCTGAAAGAGAGGGCAGTTTGTACATGAGATAATCAGGACCCCTCAACCATTATTGTGCTTTTCTTTGTAATAGATTTAAATGTTCATTTCCACCATCACCAACTAATTTAATAGTTTTCCAGGATCTCTGACAGTCAAGACACTATCCCCTGACAAGCTGCAAGTGCTGTGGATTTAGGTGACAAAAGCAGATGGAAAAAAAAATAAAAATCCATCTTCACAGTCTCACAGAAACTTTGGAGTTGGAAGGGATCTCTGGAGATCAACTAGTCCAGCCCCCCCCCCAGGGCAGGTTTGCCTGGAGCACATTACACAGTAAAGCATCCGGGTGGGTTTGGAGTATCTCCAGAGAAGGAGACTGCAGCCTCTCTGGGCAGCCTGTTCCAGTGTCTGTCACCCTCATGTTTTTCCTCATGTTCAGATGAAGCCTCCCATGTTTCAGTTTGTGCTGGTTGCTTCTTCACCTGTCACTGGGCACCACTGAAGAGAGTCCACCTCCACACTACTTGCACCCACCCTTTAGATATTTATAGACATTGATAAGGTCTCCTCTTAAGTCTTCTCCAGGGTAACTAGTCCTAGCTCTCTCAACCTTTCCTTGTAAGAGAGAGGCTCTGCTCCCCCAATCACCTTTGTTGCCTTCCCCTGGACTATTTGCAGTAGATCCCTGCCTCCTGAACTAGGAAGCCCAGAACTGGACACAGTATTACAGCTGCAGCCTCCCTAGAGCAGAACAGAGGGGGAGGAGGACCTCCCTTGACCGACTGGCCATACTCTTCTTAATGTGCCCCAGGATACCATTGGCCTTCTTGGCCACAAGGGAACACTGTTGGCTCATGGTTAACTTACTGTCTACCAGGACTCCAAGATCCATCGTCTCAGGGCTGCTTTCCAGCTGGTGTACCCCTAACCTGTATTGATATATGGGGTTGTTCTTCCTCTGGTGCAGGACTCTCTGTGTTCCCTTGTTGAACCTCATTATGTTCCACTCCGCCCAACACTCCAGCCTGTCCAGGTGATGCTGGGATGGCAGCACAGCTTTATGGTGTGTCAGCCACTCCCCGTAGTTTTGTAACATCAGCAAATTCACTGAGGGTACACTCTGGCTCCTTGCCGAGGTAGGTGAGTACGTTGAAGACTGGCTACAGGCGTCCAGCTAGGTTCTGCACCATTGATCACAACGCTCAGCTCTGTCACTCAGCCAGCTCTCAATCCACCTCACTGTCCACTCATCTAACCACCACTTCCTGAGTTTCCTAATGAGGATATTAAAGAAGACAGCTCCCCCTCATCTAATCAGTTATGACATCATAGAAGGCAATCAGATCAATCAAGCATGTTTCCTCTTGGTGAATCCATGTTGACCTCTCCCCATAACTTTATTTTCTTGGAGACTTTTTCAGTTGCGAGGAGGCCAGCTGAGCCTGAAGCAGGCCGGCACCAAGCCCCAGGGCATGCTGTGAGCTCCCACCACCCGTGGTGACAGTGTCAGTTACCTGAGGAGAGTGGTGACGCTCCCTCTTCAAGGATTAATTTTGCCTTTTGTACACTTTCACGTGGATTCAGTCATTATTAGGGTACCCTTTATATGTTATACAAATAGACCACATGAAAGGGTTGCAGCATAAAGGGGCCAGGGTTTTTTTATTTGGTTGTTCAGTTACTCCCTTTATTTTTCGAAAGGGGGGGTGGGTGTATATCCCAATTCTTGGAAAGACAGTCGAAGTAAATGACTACACGGACAGGATAAAATACAAATAGAGGGCTTCAGGTGTTCCTCAGAACTTTACAATTTATTTGGCCATTTTAATAACTGTCACCTATCGGTTTAAGAACTGAAAGAATTTTTGTTAGAAGTTGAAATCCTACCCTTGGTTAAACCAGTCAAAGGAAGAATGTTTACTCTAACAGCATTACGGATGCTGAGGTTAGCCCCAAAGTGTCAGGCAGCAAGTGGTCTTGCTGTGGATAGGTACATTCCTTCTGAAAACAAACAAAAGAGTTTTTAAAAGCCCGTGTTGCCCATCTGATTTGCAAGCCACACAAAAGTATCACTTCTCCATACTTTCAGTACAACCACTTACAAACAAGAGCCAGAAAATGTTCCGTGCCAACACACCACAGAAGGCAGTGCAGCTAGAAGAAAAGCAGCTGAACAGGAGGATATATAAATCAGGAGGCAGAACATACGTGCTCAAACTGGAACTTATCACAAAGTGGAAAAACCATCTTTTGCTTACAGAACTGCCCCCAAGCAGTCAGAAAGCAAGTATGCAGCACCCACGTTCCCTCTTCTTAATGTCAGCTTATAAATGCTGCAAAGCGACTACAGTTTTGTCTTCTAAGGCAACTCGTCATCTTTCTGAAAGGCTAATGCATTTTGTATGGATCTAAAGATGGATTTGTGGCTGTCAAACAATCCATCTGGTTTCTAAAATAGAACAAACTTTGTTCTTTAGTTCACTGTGTTTTATATTAATAGTGAAATATAATATCTGACTTTGAACTAGACCCACAGGAAATCAAGCACGGACAAGTAGACAACATTTGCAATATTACTGACATCATGACACAATGCTTCGCGTACAGCTTTGGGCAGCGGAATTAGAACATCATGTCATCTAGTCCATCCTCCATAAACTTCTTGTAAATTGCCATGAACTTTGCAACAAATGCTTCCAGATGATAAATAGCTTTGCTACCTAGTTGCAAGCGGTGTTCATAGAAGGCTGCCATCTGTGCAACTTCTGCTTTCAGCTGTCCATCGCAGTTATTTAGAAGTTCTGTCAGGAGGCCCTAAAAGGGGGGGAAAAAAAAAGCCCAGAGAGTATTTGAAAAATTATACATTTTTTTTATTAAGAGGATAACCTAATTTCTCTGAAAACAGCCAAGCTCTGGCCAGTAGTTCACGCATGAATCCAACAGAAAAGATATTCCAGAATCATTATGCTACCTGTTTGACAGAACTAGATTCATGGAACCATGTCTCTTCAGAACTTTCTTTCAAGATACATTTTTCTTGTCAAAATAGATCTTGCCTACTGTGCTCTCAGATGGCAAAAATCTTGTACTGGAACTACTTATGCCTTAATAAATAAATTAAACTCATCTCCAAATACTCTAACCTCTACTGCACAAAGACATGTGGCCCTGAGGAGAATCTTTACCAAGACAGCAAGTTTAGTTAAAATTCACTTCCTATCTCAACAGCATCAAGCACAAAGAGAAACAGGGATAAATAACAAGGAAAGGTCTTATTTAAAATGTAAGTATATCTGTTCAGGTTTATGTACATATGTATGCACAGACACAAACAAGATACTTAACAATGATACTTCAGTCATTCCAAAAATTAAAAATCATTTACATCCGAGACAGCAGTAAAATAATTGAAATCCACCTCTATTGAAACAGTCAAGATGAAGTGAGAAGTATCTCCAGACCATTTCAAGTTTATGAAGAGGGAACGGGTAGATAACATCCACCTTTGGCCTGACTACAACAGTCCTCAAACAGGGCAACACGGGATCCAGTAATCTACCCTAGGAAAGGCTGGTTAAACTAACTGGACTTTTGGTCTAACTACCAGAACTGTCAGAAAGCAGAAATCAGTTCACGTGAAAAGAAATTTATTATCTTGTAATTATGTCTGATGACAAAGATCACCTAGGGTAAGCTACAAACACGAGCTTCAATCTTTGTTCTGCTCAAGTTGTCTTTAGCATCCTTTCACCCCATCTAAAACAAAAACATGCACATCCTATTTGCCTTTTTTTCCCCCCTCCCAAGATGACTTCTTTGAAGAGGCCTGCTGGTCTAGCATCCTTCAGCAAACCTTTTTAGCAGGATATGGCAAATATCGAACTTATAGCAACAAAACTTTTACAAAAGAAAACAAGTCACATGAAAATTAGCCCATAAAATATGACTAAGCTCCAAGACAGAAGCTGGCCTGAGAAGTCTTGAGGGTGACAAACCATGTCCTCCTTTGTTTTTACTTAGCTATGATATTGCCATTCTGTGATCACAGAGCAAATTTTAGTAAACCATTCAACAGAGGTGTGAACAAGGAAGCCTGTAACAAAAATAAACTAGACATTTATGTTGTTCAAATCTTCCTGCCCTCAAAATCTATGCAACTCAAAGTCATCACATCTAACTAAGCAACTGAGGATCAGGAGAATGGAAAGCTTTGTATCGGTGTTTGCAGGAGCACAGTCTTCAAATTAGACTATTTTGGTGACTCCAGTGGAAAGAAACACAATTTAAAAAAAAAAAACAAACAATCTACTGGTCATTCATGGCTATCTGTAAAGGACATGGCTTTTTGCGAATATTTGGATAATTTATGATGTTATGGTGTGGTTTTATTTTTTGAGACTGTCATTGCACCTATATTTGTAACACATCAAGAACTAGATAACTGAATTACCTTCATTATAATCTCAGGTGGAATGCAGTGTGTCAGCAGTTCATAAAGCCGTCCACGGACTTCTAAAAGCCTGTTGGTAAGACACCACAAAGTATCAGAACTATGCTCCCAAAATATACTGATGTGATTATACCGTTTGTGAAATATGCTGCAGGGGGAAGAAATAAAATAAAATAAATAGTCAACCCAAGCAAAGCTGGGTTTTTTGGTTTTGTGTGCTATTTTAAACCTAAAAGCATTGCACGAGTCAATCAGTTTCAATTCCCATGTTACATATCATCTTTTATTCAAAACACTAAGTTACATATACTCTAGTTACAACGGTCTCCATTAATCTAGAAGCTACAAGGCAATTAGGATTTGTCTCAGGCTTGTCTCCCATTAATTCCTCTTCATATCTAAATTATTATTCATGCTTAAGATGGAGAAGACACCACAGCATTGATTAGAGGCATAGGAGTCATTTACACTGTTGTTCTGTCTTCGGTGTTTACAAGAGGGGGAAGATGATTAGGTGGCAGGAAGTGTCACAGTTATGAATACTTAACTCCCGATGGCAGGTCAGAGGCTACAAGCATTTAAACTACATGCAAGAATTTACGTGATATCTGGAACACACAGAAAGGATCAGGCTGTGCATATGACACAGAGATAGATAAAGGAAGCATCTCCTAATGTACTTTACAAAAGCAACACTTTCTCTTTTCCAAATTTACAAGGGTGCATTAAGCTGAAGATGGTGAAACAGAGGCCTTAAAATAATTTTAAAAATTTAAAAAAAAAGGCAAAACCCACCACCCCCTCCCTCAAAAGAAAAGACAGTACAACATGCAAATAAGCTTATGCTTCATGCTCACTTTTAGTTACTAAGCTACAACAGAGAAAACCAACAACTGTTTCAGTTCCCAAAGCTCATTCAGCCTCCTTTTAAATTTAAAGCTCACTTCCTTTGGCTGCAAAGTACCAGCTCCAGTAGAAGTGCCAGAAATTTACATATAAGAAAAGATGGCACATTTTAAAATACAATTTTGTCCTTCAAGAGTACATCAAAACCATAATTTAGAGCTGCAAGCAAGTGTATTCAACTACCTTTGTGGTGTCTGTTGACCAACAATAGCATTTGCAGTTTCTCTCAAATAAACTTCCCAGTCCATTTCAGGAATGTCTTGATCAGCAGTAAAAGGATACCTACAGAATGATAATAAACATTAGCATCAAAGCAAACTGTCACCTATTCTAAGAAGACCTCAGAAGTAACTTCATTTTTGTGTCTGCCAGTATAGCTTACATTACTCTTTAGCAGTGACTTACTGTTGTACTCTGCAGGATTCACACATTAGTAGTGCCTTCCGAAGATTCCTGCCAGATTTCTCAGCAAGCCTTTGAGCCAGCTCCTGAGGTAGAGTCAGGCCTTCTTTCTTACACACACTGGACAAGACATGGCAAATCTAGATGGAAAATAGATAGCAGGAGTACAATGCTTAGACAACAGTTTAACACCTACAGACTCACCTGTTTGAAAGAGGACCACAAGTCACCCACCACAAAAAACAAACCAAACAAAAACAAAAACACAGATTAGGTCACATTGTGGAGGTAAAATATTTTGTAAGTCAACAGCAAGAACTTATACAGTAAAAAGTTTTAAATAACTTATTTTTGCTTCTGTTTCAACATACATCTTGAATGCTGGGAGCAGGCACTCGTACAGCCAGGCATCTGCTTTGAATAGGTCCTATAATTTTTGACATGGAGTTGCAGCACAGGATCAACCTGCAGGTAGCCATGTACTTCTCCATTGTTCTTCGCAGAGCATGCTGAGCATCTTTAGTGAGTTTGTCGACTTCTGTTAACAGCACCACTGAAAAAGAATTAAAAATAGTGGGGTCTTTTAATTAATATCAAATCTTTCCAAGAAAATCGGTACTTAGACATACAAGCAGTAATACCAAAATAAATGGTGCAAGCAAAAAAAAAAAAAGGCAGCGCGGTCCTGCAGAGGGGAAAATAAAGATTAAGACAACCTGCATGCCTTTTTTACTGTATAACCTTCTGCTCCTTCATACCCTATATTTATGTCCTGGAATGTCAATTTCTGCAGAGCAGGGCCTGCAGCACTTCAGTGCCAAGAAATAATCCAGGCAGGTGAAGAAGCTTTCACTTTCATAATTAGTATAGAAACATTTTAAAGGAATTTTTAAATAAGAAATGCAAAAGAATGGATAGCCCAAGGACATATCAAAAAGTCAAAAATACTTGAAGATCCCACTAAATACATTTTGTATTTAAATCCAGTGTTTTAATTTAACAAAGAAGCTGTCTTGTTACTGTTGTTGCAGCGCCTTTCCATGGACTTGTAAAGAAAAGAAGAAAAACCTTTCAAAAATGCTTCTGAACAATCAGAAAACACCTAATATGAAGCAGCTAACCTAACCAACTACAAGTGGTTCTGCATATTCCTCCACTGGAACTCAGACAGCTCATTCCAATACACTGAATGGTCCAGTGAGAACACCCTGGAGGAACAAGTCAGCCCATTTGCTCTTCTGGTTATACATATGGCCTAAGGAGACCAGCCAGCTTACCAGATACTTTGAGGTGCATGGTATAACTGCAGCCATAAGGATACACTAGACATCAATAACCAGTAGAGCACATCAGTGTATAGCAGCTTAGGGGAAACAGTATTTCTGGGGAAGAGTGGGGAGTATGAGACAAAAGGACTAAATTCATGACCGTTTTCAACTAATTTCTGCTCTACTCTATCAAGGTAGTGCTGATTGTTACATAGTTCTGATTTTACTTTTGGTTTACTCATAGGGGGGAAAACAAAAACAAACAAAAAAACAAAAGCAAACAAAAAACAAACAAACAAAAAACCAAACACACCAAAAAAAACCCACAAAAAACAAAAACAAAAACACAAAACAAAACAAAACACAACACACAACCAAAAAAAAACCAAAAAAACCCCACCAAGCCAATTGTAGCAACATGTGTCTTGGAAAACTCAATGAAAAACTCAATGAAAGACTTCTTTTCTTATCCAGTGTCCTTCCACACACTATGGATAAAATGTTTCTAAACTTTCTGCCTAAAATAGCTCATCTTCCAAAACACTACAAATAAGCAGCTGACACCTGACACAGCACTATTTGCCATAAGGTTATCCTGCACCTCAGCAGCTCATAACTCAACTACTACTGTAGATCATTAAACTAAGTTACAGTGCATTTCAATGGCAGGCCAGTGAAAAAGACAGCAGGAATCTGAGCTCCCTCTACCCAGCCAAGAGACAACTGAGTTTTTAAGCACTCAAGATATTTTCAGAGTTGAAGTAAAATGGGAGGCTGTTTAATTCTGGGAAAGGAACATGTGTGTCCTCATGCAGTATACAGGTACAAATGAACCAGTCATCTGAGATCTCTGAAAAACAAAGTTTAAAAAGTACTTTCACTGGTTTTAACTGGTTTTACTCACCTTTAAAATCTCGTTGAGTACTTGTCTCAAGCTGTTGGGATTGTGCTACTGTCTTCAAGAGTTCCTGAATGACTACACGGTCATTGTTGCCTGCATCACTGTACAGGGAGTTTAAATAAAACTTGGTTTAAAACAACTTTATAGTGCATATAAAATAGATACACCTAAGGAGCCTCTTGGTCAACAGACTGAACAAGAATGCCAAAAGAATTCAGAAACTGCTGAGGACAGAATTATGTTCAATGCACATACTTTGTTGGAAGTTACCTTCCTAATAATAAAAAAAACCCAAATCTTATGCAGGCACAGCTGGATTAGTAGCACCGTAGTAGGAAGTAGTGTCAAATGTTTTACTAGCTCATTAAACTCGAGCTTACTTTTCTGGTATGACACATCTAAACTTTTGTTATGCCTGATTTGGGCAAAGACACACAATGTGAACATTTTTACACATAGGTAGAAAAATCAAGTCCAACCACACAGGATGCCTGACTCAAAGGACTGATGTAAACACATAGGGTTTTTTCCCCCCTGAAAATTAGATGACATGCTATGAACAACCTATACACTTAATGTAAAATTGGACAGTAGACACACTGAAGTTACAAAGAGTTACTAGTAAGAGACCAATACTAAAATAGTATTACAGTTCAGGTGGTTAGCTTTTTTCCTCTTAGAAGGCAGTAAAACACAGGGGAATACGAGCTCTCCTCAAGCCTCGTCTCCTCACTATCCACTACAGCAGCACTGCAAAGCTTTCTCAGTCTCCAGGTTAATAGCTCAGCTAGTTTGACTCCGATTTGACAACCACTGGGGATTGACTTGCAAACTAGATTACTGAAAAAGCAAAGAAAAAGAGGAAAAAATAGCCTCGCTCTCTTTAGCAACCCGAGACTATTGCCTTTACAGAAGCAGCAGCAACTCTGCAATATTTTACTGGCAAGCAAATGAAAAAGTTGTCCTATTCAGGATTCAACCAGACCTTCCCCATTCTTGCCAGGTAGGAGGCAGCAGAACAGACAAGCATATTAGCTCAACAGTTCACAATCTGCTGAATAGGCTAAGGTGACTGACTGCAGACATCTGTCCTTTGGCAAGGGAGCAGACCTTTCATTACGGTGCAATTAACAGAAAGCAAAATGAAACAAGCCAGTTCTAGTTAGGAGATAGGGCAGTTTTTTGGAAACAAAGTCATTAAAATAGTTTCCTAATATTTAAAGAAAAATTACTCTCTGCAGTAACAGAGAACCTGGAGTTTTAGTTTCACAGTGAAAGATTATCCTTGATCTGATATGACCACACCAAACATTCCAGGAAAACTATGGACAAAGGCAGTTACCTCTCAAACATTTAGTCTTTATTGTTCCTTATTCTTTCACTACCTACTTAGTCAGGAGAACCCATTTTAAAGCATCTACCTAAGCTAGCCAAGTGACCAGCAGACAATGCTGGAATTTGGACAACATCCTCCTTTGGGAGGAAAAAGAACAGTTCCATCTAATCAAGTTCCATAATAAATTTAATGCCTGCAGAGTCTGTCTCAGAAGTTAATTTCCTTTCCCTGTTAGCCATTTATCATGTTGCATGTTACTCACGGTGCACAACATGATTTCACAGGATTGCAATTCAATTAAACCCTGCAGACTATAGCACAGCACACACAGGTTCACAGTCTGGTCAGACATAAACATGACCATTGCAAAGACTATGAATCAATATCTTAATTCTTAATCAAAACTCAGCACTACTATTATCTACAATAACCAGTACAGCATTTCTAGACTTTCCAAATTTTTATATTTAAATACAATTCTTTTGTACGTCTCAAGCCAAAAGGACAATTTGGTCACAAATTCTGTCTCACCAAAATGACATATTCAAAGAGTTAATTACCAATAAAAGTCTCAGCTTTAATTATCTGTGCCTGTATTAGAATACCAGATATCTACTAATCACTACAGAGAGATTAGCTGCAGAACAAGCTTTTAAAGGAGACACAGTGCATGAGAAGAGCCACTAAAACACGGAGCAACATGAGAAAAGCTTTAGCAATAAGCAGAAAGTTCCTCCAAGGCAGACATTGTCTTATAATTGCAACCCAGACAACAAAGACAAGATAACCAAAGCCTCTCAGTGCACAACAACATTTACTCTCGCCGGATTTAAAGAGGCATTAAAGGGTTTCAAGTAAATGCAAGTATTTACTTTGAGTCAATGAAACATCACCAGCAATTTTACAGCTGTCAAAGACAGGCAGTACACCAATATAGCTTCTGGTATTCAGATCAACACCCAACCTCGTTCATGACAGGATTCCCAGTATTTTGTGGTGGTGTTCCTTCCTCGGCTCTAAACTCTTAATTTTAAGATTTACTGGGTAAACCTCACTTACTTTCAAATAACTCAAGTTTTGTATTTGTGAGAGAACTAACAACATGGGAGTGTTGGTTCCAATAAAAGCTCTCAATTTCAATTTAAATGGTTAAATCTACAAATCCAGAATTGTTTCTGCTACCCAGTCCTCAACATCAGCAGGTTTACGTAGCTAGTTAAGCAAAACATTACTGTCTTTAGTACACAGCAATCCAAACGTCTGTTCATTTAGAGCTGTTCAATTAAAAATCCTCCCCCTGCTCCCATTTGCTGTCCAAACCCATAAACCATTATCTAATTTTCTCAGGCAACAAACTGGGCAATCTGGCCCTTATATACCCAGGTTGAAACCACTTGCAATACGACCAGCAGCTTATATCTGAAGTGGGACATTTTTACTGTACACTTACCTTGGGTTAACTTCAAGGTGATAATTACTTGCAATGGTGCTAATTTCAATTTTCTTTTTAGAAGGTGCCTATGTAGAAAGTAAGCATATTAAATTTCAGAAAGGGTGCTCTAAAAAGCTGATACAAAAATTTATCTGACAGATCACAGCTGGCTGGGTCAAAGAACTGCTGAGACACTAGACTTACACATCTCCCACCCCACAGTCCCACCTCCAAAGGAGGATTACTGATATCCAGCCTGCAATATAGTAACTAGTGATTATTACAGCAACGTACATACTACTCCTTACTGAGTTTTGTAAAAAGAAATCTTGTATTTAATGGACGATTCCAATAATAAATGATATTTGGTCCCTTCAAAATAGTTTTGAAGGGAAAAACCTCTGAACAAGCCTGAAGAGGCTGTTTACTTCTCTTGGCAAAGGATTTCAGGGCTGTATTTTGTTTAAAGAAAACACTGGTATTTAGATCATCAATGAATTTGGGTCTGAACAGTTAAATATATCCTATATTTCTAACATCCAGTCCGAGTATTACATTCATTCCACTACTAAGAATTAAAAAGCGAGCATTAAATAACCTACTTATCAATCAAACTTGATAACTCCTTGCTGGCTAAGCTTTCCATACCAAGGATTTTGAACGGAGAATACAACCCTTTAATGCTAAAAAATTAAATGCTTGTGACAAGGCAGATAGTTTGATTTATTTTTTTTTCACTAATGCTGATAATGTCCCTCTGAGAATGAGAAAACAAGTGTAAGTTTGCATATATGCAATAACCAGTGCTAATAATTTTAAAGATAAGGGTTATTTTTACAGACAAATGAAATTCTATACATCTAAATGAGAGCTAGTCTATCACAACACATGCTGTTGTCCAAATTGACCTGTATATTAACTGACCTGTATATTAACAAACAGAACCCGACAAAAGAAAACAAAACACACAGCAAAAACACAAACAGAAAAACAAAAAAAAAAACCCACCCAACACCACAAACAAAACCACCCACCCACAAAACCAACCATCCAGCCACAGAAAACAACAAAATAACCCCACAACCTCCCACCCACGAAGACCTAAGGAACAAGACAAAGCATTGGCAAAAGTATTTGTTCATGTAATCAAATTAGTCTGATTAATTACTTAAAAAAAGCTTAAAAACACAGAGAGAAGGAAAAAATATTAACTCAAAAATAAAAGGCCCCATGACAGAAATACATTAGTATATAAACATCTACGTTACTTTACAGCAGGGGGGGAGATTGTTTGATTTTTACCGTTATACTCTGATGCTCAATCCTCAGTTTTTCCACTCCTGCACCATACAGTTCCCTTAACAAACACATTATTCTTGTCTTTTTTCCAGCTCCTGATGGACCATACACCAACAGATGAGGGAAATCACCACACTGAACCTGGATGCAAAGCAACGAGGTGAATGAGCTACAACAGTATTTCCTTTATGAAAGGATATTCATCCTGTCGTTATTGCCAAGTTTACATGAAATGAGTTTTCCAGCTTCCAACATAACACCTCGAATTAAACTGCTGAATTTCTTTCCTGCAGCAATATTTCCTATTGAATCTATTTTTCTGAAGACCATATGTAACACACTGAACTTCAAACGCATCATCCTTCAAAAAACCCAAACCAAACCACAACAAAAAACTAACAAATCCATCCCAGCATTTACATGCTTCCCAGGAGTTTTAGTGGCAGCTACAGTAAGCGTACAGTAAAACTGATTAAAACAAAATTTAAGGTAGATATACACACACGTAATTACTTTGATGCTTCATTTGCAAGCCTTGAATATGGGCAAACAAATAGATGGCCTGCATTTAACTTAAGTTAGGAGTTTCCCGAAAAGCTTTTTAGCACGACCTAGAGATCTGACCAAACTCCACAGTCAGAATTTACGTTAGTTAGAGACACTGATAGAGCGAATCAGTCCAGCAGTCTAGTGAAGTCAGCACATCTGGCAGGAGAAGCAGTCCTTTTACCAGTTACACATTCCTGGCTTTTTTTCCCAGCTGCTGACCTTAAAAACTTCAGCTAACTTTAAGCAAACAAGGTGCGCCCTATTCTCAGAGATCCTGATCATTCTCAGCTAAAACCACCAGGAAGCACAGATACTGTTGAAAAAGTCAAGCCGCTAATTTCCTCGCCGCCTTTTCCTTAGCGTAAAGGCCACGCTCCAGAGCCGGGGCACGATGCCAGCGGTCCCGACCGCCCTCCCACCGGCAGCGCCCGGCGGCGAAGCTCCTCCGCAGGCTACGGTGGGAGAAAGCACTGAGGGAAAGCTCCCAAGCTCGGGCCTGCAGACCCGCAGGAGCGGGATTTACGGGCCGCGGAATCCCAGCTCCCAGAGGATTCTTCCTGCGGGGAAAAGAGACCCCGCTGGCGGGCTCGCCTCAGGCGGCCCCCGACGCCACGCCTGGAGGCCGCAGCGGGCGGAGCCCGCCGGAGAGGCCGCCGAGCGGAGCCCGGCGGGCCCGGGGCGCCCCCTCACCAGGTTGCGGGGCTGCGCCGCCTGCCCG
>JANHFX010023130.1:30597-50998 GCA_027560015.1 Chloroceryle amazona | reverse complement strand
GATGCGCCGGGGCCCGCTGGGCGGCGCCGGGAAAGCGAAGGACCACGGAGAGGGGAGCTGGGCGGCGGGGATGGCGGGCGTGCGGGACAAGCCGAACCCCCCCGCCCTTCGCTGCGCGGGGACATGGGCTTCTTTCCTGGCTCTGTGCTCAGAATCCGTGTTGGAAGTCAGCATTAAAAGTCAAAAGCTAAAAATATTTGGTAATAATAGCTATTCCTGTTCTGATGTGTGTTTAGAAACGTGATGGCTCCTGTGCTATCCTCTCCCTAGCCATAATGGAGGGAAAAAGAAAAAAAAAAGAGGGGGGGCAACCAAAGGTAATAGCAATCAGCTTACTCTGATGTAACTGATTTGACAGAGGATGGGGTAAAGGGAAGTGAAAGGAGCTTACGACAGTCTTCATTGCATGAAGAAATGCGCTGAAGGGCAATGGAGGGGATCATTCGGCACTTCTGTAAGTTTGCTGCTCTAAAGGTCAAAAACATTCCCCGTGAAAGTACTGTAATCCAGAAACAGTGCTTTCATGCGCAGGGCTTTATTCTCCTGTTTCGATCTGAGTAAGCAGTGCCGTTTCTCAGAGAGGGAAGTGAGCACACAGCAAGTTTCTCGGCTAGCAGTACAATGGGATCAGCATGTAACCCATGCTGTCATATAAAGTAAGCTTGATGCCCCAAATCTGAAAATAAGAATAATGCACATCATGTGGTCCCTCCAGAGGGATTTTCTATAGTAGTAAAATCTGAATTGTCAAGTGCTTTATCTTACCTCACCATGTGATGATGGTGAATTCTTAGATGGGAACTTCCCCAAAACTCTTAGAAATCAAAGAAAAACTTAACTAGTCGGCTCTGCAAATATACCTGCTATTCACAAAACAATGTTCATGATGACTAACAAGAACTTTTAAAAAAATTACCATGATAACAGAGTAAGTTTAGAATAACACAGCCTGTGTATTTTTTTTCCTCAGGTACTACACTTGTTTTCTGTGAAGTTGGATAAGGATATTTCAGTTTTAGAACTGTAAGTCTAAAATGTCTTCGGTTCAAGACATCCTTAAATTCTTCTATGTTATTATCTTTCTCGCTGTATAAGCCATGCTGTGCTGTCAATGTCAAAAATATTTCACTTTTTAAGCTTACTGCCCAGCAGAACTCTGTCATTCTTTGTTTTCTCAGGAGATTTCTTCTTATGGTCCCATTACAAAGCAGATTCCAAAAAAATACTACTTTTAAGTTCAATAATATTTTTGTCTTCATGTTGAGGCCAATTAATTTTTTCCATTCAGTGTTTCTTTCCTTGCAAGTTTCAGTACTCATTAGTATTTTTATGGCTGTAGACACCTTCAAAAGCTTCAGAGAGGCATTGTATGGAATTGCATTGAAACAAGCACCTAATCCAGTTCAAAGCTGTATTCCTACTTTTTTTTTTTAAACTCATAGTTCTTTTAATAGGATGTGCTGCTTTTGCAACAGCTTGGACACCATTACAAATCAAGGGCCCAATCCTGCCTCCTTTATTGCTATGGGCAAGCCTGTTGAAACTCTAAAAATTATCTGAATGCACACAAACATAGAAGAGGAAAGTGCTTATGGGCCAGAATTCAGAAGTCACTGGTGCTCTTAGTATATGTTTTGTTTTAAACACGACAATGGTGAGATCAATTTGTATTAATAAACATATATGGTTTGCTGGTTTAGAGAATTAAATAATGCCCAAGCACCTTTTTTTGTACTGTTCTCTCATTTGCATCAAAATAATGAATCATATACATTTTCTGTCAGTGGAAGTGGGGATGAGGAAGTCTTTGTGAATGTTGCAAGTAATTTCCAATGGCCTGGAGAAGGCTGTGAAAGA
Source organism: Chloroceryle amazona (assembly GCA_027560015.1). Taxonomy (NCBI): domain Eukaryota; kingdom Metazoa; phylum Chordata; class Aves; order Coraciiformes; family Cerylidae; genus Chloroceryle; species Chloroceryle amazona. The sequence goes on along the minus strand of JANHFX010023130.1, from coordinate 49,141 downwards.
CAAGCTATAGAGCCATACATTTCAAACTGTCTAAACATACAGTCATTTTACAGTTTATGCATAAGTTAGTATTCTGAATAAAATATTCTATGTCTGTTTTGCTCTCAGATCAATACTGAATGTGTTGTTTAAAGTCTGTAGAAATACAAGAAATGTGGCATTAAGAACATAATGCTTAAATCAGAAGTATGATTTGTTTAGGATTTCCCTCATTCCTTTGTAATTTCTCTTCGAAATTGTTTCTACCTTTCACTTGAAATGAGCTCTTTGAATTCTGAGTAAATACAAAACATCTCAAACTCAGATTACTCAAATGTTTTGATAACTTTACAGGAATTTAAATGTGATTAGAAATTGTCTAGATAATTGGTAAAGATATCTTTATATGCTATGTCATTTTGACTGTTCTCAGTTCTGAGATTTGTAATTAATTCCTTTAATGTCTGTTGGGTTGATAGAAAATAGATTTGTTTTTTCACAGATTATTTTCTTGTGCCATGCTCCTCTTCCCATTGAAGTTAATGGGAGTATGAGTGAGTCACTGATCTGTTGGGAAAGCAGCAACCTCCTTGGCTTTCAAGTCCAAAATAAACATTTGTTTTGAAGAAGTTAAAACACTTACTAGTACAAAACAAAATATATCCGTAGAAAATAACTCTGTGTTTGAAAAGCACTAATCATGAAAACAAAATCTTTGATAAATGCTTAATCCTATCAAACTATACATTTTCTAGTTATGTGACAAAGTGGATTAAAAGTGTAATCCATTAATAATGGTTGTGCATCATAACAGAGTTTTTGTTAAACTGAAATATCATTTCCCCTTTACAGCAGATGTGTATAACAGTTACTTTGGAAGCAATTTTCTAGCAAGGATAGTAGAGAGTACTGTTGAACAAAGCATTGCACAACACTCCTGGTAATTTAATCCATTGCTAATAGTGAGTGAATAAGATTTAGTCTTGGAGAATTAATATTATGGCAGTGCAACTGTGCATGCTGGTTTGGCTCAGCATTCAGAAGTACAGGCTGCAAAATGGAAGCCTTCTGTTGTTGAAACTGCCCTTCAACTGTAAAACAACTGCATGCAGCACGCACCCCCGTGTTTCTGTAGAGCTGGTTCTGTTAGCTTAACTGGAGACTGTTAAGTTAGAGGTGTTCATTCAGAAGATGCCTACACGTGTATAGATTCTTGTTAATTTTACCGACTCTCATTGCAACATTATCTATCACCAAGGATTAAGCATGAATGTAATCTATACTGCCAGTTACAACATTGCTGAAGGAATTGTTAGTGAATCACCTGGGACTTGGGTCAAATTTTTATCACAGTTGGGAAATCTACGAGGTGCTTCCTGCTTCCTTAGGCACGTAGATACCTTTAAACACCAGGTTCTACAACTCTGAGTCAGAGCCCATTGCAGTTAGGTCTTTCAGTGACTTTGCTTGATTAAGATACAAACTCTGGTAGAAGAATACTCATGTTTGTCAACATTGCTCAGTATTGGCACATGAGCATAACTGATAGCAAAATCTTTCTGAATAAGATCATCTGTGTATGGTGGAGTGTCTCTAGGTTGTAAGGTATTTCAAACAGAACATTCAGGATACAAATACAAAATGGTCAGAAAACCAAACTTGTATTAAAATTGAATTTACCAGTAGTAGCAAAGAGGAAAGCCTACTTACTGGGATTTCTGCAGCTGTCTGCAAATTTGGCTTTCACTGGTCTAAATAAATGAGAGACCCATATTTGGAATAAATAGAAAAAACTTAAACAAATTACATTGGAAGAATAACCAGAACCTGTGTTTCCAGTATTTCTTCACTGCAAAAATGATCCAACCCAAAAAATCAGCAAATGCCTGCCAGTATTGTTATTATAGTCATCAGCATAGCAATTAGGCTCCTGAAACAAACTTATTTTCCTATTAGCCATGTCCAATGCACCTGTTTCTTACATAATTTAACTAAAGGACCAGTACCGTACAAACATTCATTAAATTAACATTACACTTGCATTATATACAAAATACCTTGCTGAGATGAAACTTTCATAAAATATGAGTTGAATATAGAGGAAGGAGTTTGGAGAATAGGTAGTGGTTATTGTCTTTCGAAGTTTGTAATCTGCCTTGATAAAAAAAAAATGGAAGGAAGGGAAAGAAGTAAATATATTAGAGTAGAAGCAGGTCATAAGCACAAAAATACAAGAGCCATAGTGGCTTCACATGTTAACTGAGAGTGCAAAACCAGCAAAATCAATTCAATTTCTCAGGCTGGACCTGCATATATCAACTTTGCTGGCCACCTCTTTGCCTTTTGTAAAAGATTAGTTGTCTTTTCCTCTGCATGTTTAAAACCAGGTTTGAGGCAGGAATTTTCAGATTACAGGCCTCTTTTTTTCATTATGAAAGACACTTTTTTGGGGAAAATAATTGTTTTGTATGAAAATCTGGTGAGATGCACAAAGGCAAAGTGTGAAGACTAGCACTAATAAAATATTAGATATTTATAATAGCTGTAATACAAAGAATGAAATTGTTTATGCTTCTAAATGATTCCACAGTGTTTCCCCTTTTCTCAGCACCCATAAGACCAAATTGTTTAACTTTCTGTGCTTTATAGTCCTTGATGGTACTTGACTGCAGGGGGAAAATAGCTTAATACTATAGGAATTGACAGATCCTCCATACTGAGGAGCATCCTTGACAAGACATGTCGCATTTTCCAAAAAATATCCTGCCACACCTGACTTGCAATGTTGGCATGCTTTGAAGGAGCAAGAAAGAGCATGGTGTCATGTGAATTATAAGGAAGTCAGTGGGTTTGTCTGCCCTGTTCGGTGGCTCCAGCTGACTCCTGTTCTTTACCCATGGCTAGTTCCCTGCATGCAGACTGGACCTCCACGTGTCTCTCGCAGTGTGAAGAATAGCACTCAGAAGGGCTCAGCCAACACCTGACGTGAGGTTGCTTCTTGGGCTGAGGAACCTTTCCACATGGCTGTTCATAATGAAGTGCAGTGGAGTTGGTCTTGATGTCAGCCTTACCTGGAAACATCTCCTCATGTATTCCATTGCTGTTGCTTGCAGCTAAGACTTGGACTAACTTGGTTCTTGCAAGATCACTGCTGGCATAATCTGTGCCTCTGTTGCCTGGTTCTAACCATGCTGCCATTACAGGTGCAGACATCATCCTGGCAGAGCAACGGAGGAGACTGGAGGCCCTTTCTGGCCAGCATCCTACTTTTATTTCTGCTACTGTGCTGCCAGTCAGGAAGCAAACTGTAATCCTTTTGGGTTTATGTGACATCAGATGAGCTTGTGTAGCAGCTAGTGTTATAACAGCATTAGGACTGCCATGGCATCATCTGGAATGTGGGATAGTGCAAATGGGGGCTCTGGAGGCATCAAGTAGGTCCTTGCTCATGGAGTGCCCTTAGTGGGGTGCTGGGCAGGAGCAACCCACAGAACAACAATGTACATGGCTACAGGCACCCTCTCACGCATCAACAATGAAAGACCATTTAAATAGCACTGTAATCAAAATTAATTTTATGTTCCTTTTTGCAGATGCTATGCCTGGTTTTGGTGAAAATTTTCAAATTCTTAGTTGGATCACTGATTTCTGTATGAGCTATGTAATTTATAAATCTGCTTGATCAAATCTAATCAGAATACTGATACTGAGCAATTTTTCATCTGAGGATCGCACACTGATTAAGCCTCAAATCATGACACCTTTACTCACATAGCTTTCGCTTCTGTCCTGCCTTTCATTTGAGAAATTCAGATACTTGGGAGAGCAGTAAGTGCTTGGTAGCATGTGACAGTAGAGAAGATACTGAACTCTAGAGAGAAGAATGGATTTACCCAGATCTATTTTAACAAGCAATGGTGATCTAAGGACAAAATTCAGAGTTCCTGAGTTTACATCCTCAGCTCCAGAACTTAACTGAACCAAAGGAAATTTGTTACCATTTCTTTGGAAGCATTTTTCTTCCCTTTTTTTCTTGGGTGAGCCAAAGAACCTGTATCAAGCATTGAAAACTGATGAGTTAGTATTAAGTAGTGCGGGTGTATTTGCCACACCAGACTGCAGGGTTCAGCTCGTTCAAAGTACTGCTTCTCTGAGTGATGCAACAAAATAACTACTGAAAAGGAGGAATTAAAATAGAAAGACAGTACCGGATTCAGACTGTTTGCATGCTAAGACACTGAATTCTGTACATCTCAAACCTGGGCAGTTTCCTTCTGTGACAGTTATTACTTCAAACACTGCTTACCAGTTTTTCCTTACAGCCGTGATGGTAGTAGCAGACCTTCTTATGATGCATGCCTTTTCACATGAGTAGCTTTCATTCATTAACTTGGAGGAGAGGGTCAGCAGGAAATCAATGATGCTTTTTTTTTTATCTAGCCATATGCTGAACCATTAAAATGAATCCACTGACTATGTTCCAGCATTGCAATTTCTTCCTTGCAACCTTCATTGCAGTGTGTCTGCCCCTGATTGTGCTACATCAGCACTTGCAAATTAGAAAGAGCAATTCCTAAGTAAATGAAAAGAGTTGCTTCTTCCCAGTCTGATAGTTACCCAGGGAAGGAATATGCCTCCCTCAAGGGATGAAAAGGCCATCGGTCGATCAACTGTTCCTTAGAGCCATGTTGTTGTCAGATCCTTGGAAAAATGTATTTGATCTTCTGTCCTTTAACTGGATACCTGTGCCAAGGCTAAATTTGTAAATTATTTTTTACATGCTTGAAGATTGAAAGGGTTTTAATGCCAGACATTTGGATTGCAGCACAATTTAGGGGGAATGTATTGGAATAGCTCCCTTATATACACAGTGCTGGTTCTTGGAAGGTAAAATTAGCCCTTGAGGAGAAGGATACAATGGTTGCAAACTTTAAAACTTTTTTTTTTTTAACAAATCAATAGAAATATGCCAACATATTTGAAGGTGAGGAAGGACGGGAAGTGGGGCATGAGAATTAGCCATGTAGGAATGATGAGTATGATATAACATATATGTTGCATTAGAACAAAAGGGTCTGAAGTGATTGGACTCCCTTTAAGTAGCTTTGCTGTGCTGTAGGAAGGAAGAGCTCCTGCTACAAGGAGTTTATAAATTAAGCAGTCAGGATGAACAAAGGGTGGTTTAAAGGAAAATAAAAACAATATTCTTGTTTTACAAGTGGGGCAATGAGGCATTGTGAGATTGACATGATTCTCTGGAGAAAGAAATTTTTAAATTTAAATGGCCCTAGAGTGTGCATGTTTGCATATGTCAAAAATTGCAGGAAAGATATTCTATAAAAACTTGCAGAACAGTTCATCCTTAAAAAAGAAGAATATGGTAGGATCCATCTAGAAAGACCTTTTAAGACATTGTCAATCTACTATACCAAATATTTCAGGATTAAATTAAAAAGTGCATCGACATTAAAATGTGGCCATTTTTACATTAAAGCTAAAAACAATTGTATAAAAAATCAAATCAAACTTGAAGAAACCTTTGATTTGCAAAAATTAAAGTATGAGATGTATTTTCATAAAAATGACCTTTTCATTACCTTCAAGAAACTGTGAAGATGTCTTTGGGAAGAAGATTTATGACACTGGGTGCAGTGGCAGAAGATGTAAACACTGGTTGTTAGATCAGGGATTGGTGCTGAGTTCCATCCTAGAGGGAAATACCAATGTCTGGTGCATCCTCCTTAGGCCAGCTGGGGTGGCCACCTCATGTGTTTGCAGTAACTAAAATAATCAGTGCAAATGTTGAAGCAATGCTGCAAGGGCTCTTTTTTTGTACAGACTGCTGAAAATTTCCGATAAGGTTGGATGACTAAGAAACATATTTTGCCAATTCTATTTAGTAGCACTCTGCAACTCAGAGATTGAAAGACAGTTGTTATCAGCTGTCTCAGGATCAGGCTCTGAAAGAGGTGGCACATGTATTGAAGGTCAGATTCACATTCTTTCACTATGTGTGAAACAGTTCTTTGCTAGGCATAGCAGTAAAAAGGGTTCAAACCTTCCTGGCACTAATACTCTGAAATACTGCAGTTAGTAACAAGAAAGGGAATCTACATGTTTTGCTAAGGACAGACTTATCAAGCTCTCTCTGCTTTTCTGGCTTGCATTTGAACTAATGGTTTTAGTCCATTCTGTTTTTCAGAGGACAATTTATTCCCTTAATTATGCTAGCCAGAATTAAGATTTATTTTCAGACTTGCTGTTCACCCTATTCTTTTGTCAGTCTCCCATGTCTCATAGTGACAGGATATTCCCCCTGCATCCCAGTATTTCTGTTGCTGTTCTCTGCCACTCTCAGTCCATATGTGTACCTGTTTCTTGGTTCCCCTGCACTTCAAGTCATTTGTTTTAGCTCACAGAGATTTTTACCTGCCTGCTTGTCCACAGCCAGACAACCTTCAGCCTGCCAGTCAGTTCTCATCACTGTTTCCTGTGCACCTTCCTCTGGCTCTCACCATGAGCAAGAACCCCTTAACTCTGGTTTTCATTTCCACCATAAGGCACCTACTCACTGGATGCTGAGCTCAGCAGCATGGCATTCTCCTGTTACTTGGAAATTCGCCTATAGTCTTGTACTTGTTTTGGCTGGGATAGAGTTAATTTTCTTCATAATATCTCCTATGGTGCTGGTTTTTGCATTTGTGACCTAAATGGTGCTTATAACAGAGGAATGTTTTCATTATTGCTGAGCAGCACTTACACAGATTCAGGGTCCTTTCTGCTTGTCACGCTGCACCACCAGCAAGTAGGCTGAGGGTGCAGAAGAAGCTGAGAGGGGACAGAGCTGGGACAACTGATCCCATCTGACCAAAGGGATATTCCACACCATATGACATCATGCTCAGTATATAAAGTTCAGGGAAGAAGAAGGAAGGGAGAGGATGTCCAGAGTGATGTCATTAGTCTTCCCAGGTCACCGTTATGCCTAGATTTACTGGAGATGGCTGAACACCTGCCTGCCAACAGGAAGTAGCGAATTAATTCCTTGCTCTATTTTGCTTGTGAATGCAGCTTTTGCTTTCCTGATTGAACTGTCTTTATCTCAGTCTACGGATTTTCTCACTTTTACTTTTCTGATTCCCTCCCCCATCCCATCGGAGTAAACAGTTGTTGAGGGCTGAGCTGCCCACCAGGGCTAACCCCCAACAAGTCTTGTTCCTTCAAGAATTGCTTCTGGCCCATTGTTTGATTTTCTTTTCTGTTCTGGACTTTTTTGATTCACTCTATGCTAAAGGTTCTATAGTCACTACAAGTAAACAGGCTTATTATGTGTTTATATAGCTTTATTAATTGATAATGATATATACAGAATAGCAGTCATGACACCTATTCACCAACACTATTGTATATTTAATATATAGTCCAAGATATGAAGATGCATTTGTACAACAGTAAGGAAGTTCACAAGTACAAGATCTGTGGTGAAGATCCATTTGATCCTCAAAATAAACTCTTGCTCAGTGTTCTCTGTAATACATTTACAAACAAAAAAAAGCATATCAGAAAATGGATGCATTCACTACAGTTCTGTACCTTGCATACATTCACTCGCCTGTTCTTCAAGCATAAATCTTTGAGAATGATTGTTTTCTCACATGAATAAAAAGTCAAAACAAAAGAAAAGTATGTTGGAACTGGGAAGAGGATGTTGAGGTTTAATAGCACTCTTCTTATGGATTAGATGGGGAAGGAAATTAGAATTTGCTTCAATGAAACAGGGCAGCAGTGTACAAAATCTCAATTTTCTGAGAACTGAGATGAGGTTTTAGAGAGGCATAAATGCAGTAGTAGATTACTGAGGTGAATGCCGCTGCTAAGCAGAAAGACTTCCACTTTCTTTTGAACCACTGCAACTAATCTTTTCATACATTATTGGCTCATTTTTTGCAAATCATATCACTTTGGAGAGGGATGAACCCCTTGAAAAGTAACATCATCAGCAAGTCAACCAGAAGGATTTGAGTCTCTAATCGAGCTTATGTTGAATTAATGTTGCATTTTCAAATGCTGCTTGATGACATGGGAGATGGCACAGACATGTCATTCATATATTGTGTGAACAAAATTCTGAGGTTTTGAAAGGTTCTTAGAGATGGCATCTATCTTGCTCAAATCTAAGTGCCTCTCAAATAAAAAAGAAAAAAAAAGAATAATAATACTTACACATGGCTTCTGTGAAGTGCTCATCAAACACAGATGCAACAACACTGTAAGAAAGGATGTCAGTATCATTATTCACATTTTGCAGGTTGGGAAACTGAGTCAAGGAATGCCGTGTGATTTCCTAAATCAGCCAGTAGGTCTGTAAAAGACACAGGAACAGCTAAATATCCCATAAATGTTAATACTGCCATATAATCTTTACCATCTTTTTTCTTCCTCTGAACATTGCTTGAGAAAAAGCTGTCCTTGAGAAAAACTCTTGAAGTGAGCCATGTGACTTCTCTGACAAAACTTAAGAAGACTGAATTTGAGAATTTCTTAATCCAGCGCCTCTCTGGTATTCAATCCTTCATGCCCTTCCCAAAGTGTATATGGATCCTTTGCAGCAGTCATGGATAATTTGGAAAACAGTATTATTAGGAGGTAGGCAGCATGCTGATTTATTTCCTTTGCATTCAAGTCATATACTGTAGTCTTTATTATTTCAATAGCTGCCAACCACAAGGACCAGAATGAAGGGCGGGGGAAGGCTGAGCCAGAGATGACAGAAGGAGAGGTAATATATCGGCACAAGGTCTTTGTAATGGGTGAATTATCCTCCCATGACAGCAGATTGTCTTCTCAAGGTATTTGTTCAAAGAGAAGTCCTGCAGATAATAGTGTTGTTTAAATGTTATTTTTATGTATGTGTGATGAAATAAACTATTATTAGGTGATCTATATTTTTATTTATTAAAACATCTTTGAGATCTTACATGTGCAATCTCTAGGACACGCTATTAACCCGTAAACAAATTGGACATAGGGCAAGCTCTCTGGAAACCATGGGGAACAGAGATACTTCTTGTTCAGGTACTTGATGAGTGACTGTTACAGTTAATGTAATAGTTATTATAATTACTCATACTTTTTCTGACCTTTTCATCCTGAGGCCCGCCACCCTGATCAGAACATGGGCAGTACCATCACCCTTGTTGAACATTCCTGGGGAAAAGTGGATGGAAGTATGTGACTATTGTGATTCAGAGTTTTGAGACTGTTCACAGATGAAGGTCTGTAGGAGTTTGGTCTTGGTGTCTCAGAAGAATACTATCTTGCCCATGCAGAGCAGCCACTGTTACTGATGACTCCAGCTGTTTGAACACGTGGAACACAGCAGCAGTGGCTACATTTGAAAGTATATTTGTGTATATAAGGGGAAGAGTAGATTAGAAATAATTTTGGAAATTCCTTCCCCTTCTGATCAGCAATACATTAGCTTCAGAGCTAAACCACTCTTTAACAAGTTGGAAAAATGATACAGTTATAGCTGATAGGAGGCTGAAGATAAAAACACAACAGTGAGAATGAGTTGCAGAGATACATTGTATGCCTGTTAACTCCTTCTTGGTTTTGGTCTTTCTTATTATCACCTTAAGAACAATTTTATTTTATTATAGTAAGTTTGAGAAAAAAAATTAGCATAAAGGTTTGCCTAGTAAGATAATCTTTGCATAACTGCTGTCCAGGGCTAATTTATTTTGGTTATTCAAATGTCATGTCCAAGGGCAGCCCTCGTCTTAACACTCTTGTGCCGCATAGCAAGCTGATCTTAATAAACAGGTTATTGTAGAGTTTAATATGAAATTGAGATCTTTACTTGTCATTAATTTTTCTATATCAAAACTTGCCTGGATCATCAAAAGGTAGTATCATTTTTGCATAAATTACCTTGAGGAGTAATTTATGCACTTAAGTCCATCTTGTTTGTCTTGAAAGTGAGAGAACTGTCTTAATAGCTGATTAGGGCAACAGCTTTTTGGAAGAATATGTATTATATCTTCATTGCCTTGTAGCCTAGATTCTGCAAGTGCATGGCTAAGTTAACCTACGCTCAGCTGCTATTATTATATTGCACTCAGTACTCTAGCCAGTACCAGCTGTTGCTGCTGTAGACACACACTGTGTAACAGCATTGGTTTCCTTTTGCCGTATTGCTATTGGTGGAATAATAATAATAATGCAAATGTTATTCATTTACTTTAAATTTAGAGACGTCCTTTTGTCAGTGCTATAAGCAGGCCACAAGCAAGTTTGTATGGAAGTTTTTTGTTTCATGGGTTACTTAGCATGCCTCCAGTAATCCAGAGGTAATGGTTGTCACTTGCTGGTTTTTAACCAAGTAAAATTCCTTTTCAACAAAATCATGGCTTAATTAAGATGCAAAGAATTTGATCAAGCATCCATTTTGGTAACATTCTAGTTTCTTTTTTTTTACCCAGTTTTCCTATGCTATCACTTTCAATTTGGAAAAAAAGCCCAGCTAAATAATATAAACAAAACAAAGAACTTATATATGTCCTAGTAATGGACTAAAATCTCAATTTTCCATTGAGACTGACACTTTATTTGAACTCTCCACTAATGCTAAATCCATAGTTATCAAACTGTTCCATAATACTGTGGGAGTGAATAAGGCAACTCTTTTTTTGAGATATTGCTTGTAATTACTGGAAAAGGTAGGGGATATTAGTAACAACATTGAGAAGATTTATACTTGTTTGCTGGTGCATAGGAGAGTAAGTGCAGGTCACTGAGGGTTCTCTGTTATGATGTCTATGAATTAAGGTTGTTATCTATAATCTGTTATTCTACATGTGCTTCTATTCTGCATTTAGTTGGAGAGAAAAAGTAGACAGAGTAGGAAGGAGTAGCCTTGAAAGAATAAGACTTGCTTCCTTCTATTACTATCTTCACCCTGTCCCTGAAAATAAATGCAGAATCCTATTGTTATTCAAATGCTTGCTTTGTATCTTGCTTTAAGAATTGGAGACCCATTCAATAAAAAGGAAAAACTGCATCAACTCTCTTGCCCAGGTCATGTGCCTTCACCATAGAGCTCCTGTGGAAATTTTGAAAGACTAGGAAAAAGCAACAATGAATTCCAGAAAGAGTTCAAATACAGCTACCAACTTAGTGGGATCAACTGATTCTCTTTTTTCAAGTATTTACATACATTTTTCATAAGTGGTGCTCCTTGGATCTAGTGCACAGATCAGGACTAATGCACTTCCACATGCGTTTCTAAAGTTGGGTAGGAAAAAAAAGATAACACTAGTTTGATAGATACAGTTTGTTAAGTCCTAGTATATTTTTCACACTGATTAGGGGTATACTGATATAGATGTACCTATCTGGAGAGAGAGAAAATTGTACAGTGCTCCACAAAAGAGGAGAAAGAAAATGTGTATAACTTCTTTTACACTGAGTTCAGGTGAACTTAATTATCAGAATACATTGTTTAATGCTTTACCATGTAGACTTTATATCAGCAGCACATCGGCTTCACTGCAGTACATCTTCATTCCCACAAATTTTAGACAGTAATTGAAAGAAAATGTTTCCTTGTGCATCTTCTTCTTCCAGAGCCTCCAATTTAGCTTCTAAACTCCTGCCCCAGTATTACATGGTGCAAGTTCTGCAGAAAATTATTAACTTCATCCACATATAGATGTGTTGGCTGGATGATTTTGTAGGTAATCAAGATTTAATTAGGTAACAGAATTGTTGAGTTAGAGTCTGCCTAGGTGGATTGAACCTCAACAGTTTTTATATTGCCACTAATGTTCATAAAATGATGATATAACATTTTATGGCTTGGCAGTAATTTGCTTTGCATTTATTTGCTAGTTATTTATTCTTACATTTGTAAAACAAAAGTAACAGGAAGGGACCTGTCTGTTCATTCTAGATACTTCTGACATATCTGTAATAAATCCCCACCAAAAGCAGCATTCTGTAAAATGAGAGGAAATAATCAATTAGATCCAAAAAATAAATCAAAAGGCTTATTTTCTGTTTCGGAAAGATTCCCAATGCTTCTATAGTAACTGTTCTAGTAATTCAAACCTCGTGTCAAGTCCTGATGCACAAAGGAAACGGGTGGCTTTCAGCAGTATTGAGGAACTCCTTCAAAAGAGAATGTGAGAGCCATTGCTTCTGTAATGCCAAAGGACAGAGTTCATCTCTTCAGCTCCAGACACTTTAGAAATCAACCAGACAAACTAAGATTCAGTTCTTCAGCTGGTAGCTGCAGTAAGGCTTCTCCAGAGCAATTCGCCTTGCGTGTTGTTTAGCACAATGCAATCACAGGAGTGTTGGTATAATTTCTTAATTTAGTCTTGCAGTTTAAAAATGAAGTTTCTTACCATCACAGTAGTGAGATTCATTTGGCAGACTTGTCAACACACTAAAAATGAAAATAGCTGGTTTTGTTATTAACATGCTTACAGTAAATTGTTGTGTTTGCTGGACCTTTAAGGGCTCAGGTTGTCACAACAGTAGTGTGGGTCTTTTTGAAGTGTCATAGCTGAATATCTGAAACTAGCTAGGTAGTTGGCTTCCACCAAATCTAATGGAAATTACCTACCTTATGTACCTTTCAAAATCTGCACCCTTGATCATTTGGAGTAGTAACATTTCCCCTGTTTAACAATGGAACAGTACGCCAACTTCTGGTTGTATTTTAGCAGCAGTAGTACTGCTACTTGCACTCAGTGTCACTGTTCTTATAAGTATAGAAAACCTTTTTCATGTTATTACTCCTGAACTTATTGAGTCTGGAGAAGAGAAGGCCTAGGGAGACCTAGTAGCAGTTTTATACTGAGAGATAATCAAAATGTTGGAGCCAGCTTCCTAACAGTAGTGCATGGTGGGAGGGTAAGAGACAGATGACAGAAGTCTAGAAGACAGAAGAGAGGTTCAAACTGGATACAAGGCAATTTTTTTTTCTCCAAGAGGACAGTGCTGCCTCGGTCCTTGAAATATTTCAAGATCTATCTGGACAAAGCTGTGAGCAACCTGGTCTGCCCTCAATAGAGATCCTACTTTTGAGGTCCTGCTTCCTGAGGTCCCTTACAATTGAATCTTTGTATGATCCTATGAGTCTACATTTTGATCACGGCAATTTTAAAATAATACTACTGGATCGGCTGCAAAAGGCTATTGCATTCAGATTGAAAATGCATTAGTCTAATCAAGAAGTTCTGTATGAACTACAGAATCAAACTCTTCTTTGATAATGTAAGTATGTTTCTTTATAACTTCTGAATCATTGTAGTGATGCCACACGTAGTGCAGTGTAGATGCTTGAATTTATTTGTTGGAAAGACAGGTTGATTTTGGTTTTGCTGTCTAGCTGTTGAGATAAAGAGGTTGGCAATAGCTTCATAAACCATAAGAGAGGGAAGCTTCAGCTTGCTAGGGGTTTAACTGTTAATAAATACTTCAGTTTCTGTCAACCAGCAAATTTTTTTTGAAAAGCAGAACTTGGTCAATATCATTTTCCAAATGAGACTTCTAACACCTGAGATGTATTATACCATAATGTTTTTTCCACTTGGAGTTTTCTCGTAATCACTTATCATGGCAAAAGCCACATATAACTTTATTCCATGGTATAAACCAGTGTGTGTTTATATTATACATTGAAAAAAAAAATCTGCTTCTATCTTTCAATTCAAAAAGTTCCATCTGAATGTGCTTGTTTTTCCTTCAGATAAAAATAGAGAGGGAGAGAATCTACAGCTTTTAGATTTTTTTTTAAAGACTCTTGATTTCAACAGCTGCAGAGAGTAATTATTATAAAGGCTGTAGTCCCAATTGTTTTGAGCTGATGTTGTAGCCATACTGTGGCAGATACTCAGCAGATGCAGATTGAAGCACACAACTTGAAACATATGGCAAGATAAAATTTGAAAGCTATGCTAGCTAGCTACCATAAAGATTTTGTGACAGAAAAGAACCTTAAATCAACATAGACTTTTAAGGAAGGACAGCAAAAATGTTACAGGATAGAAATTATGATACCTCTCTATCACTTCTACATCTGTAGCTGAAATCACTGGCAATAGAAGTTACTGTGCTCTATTCTAATTGAAGGAAGTTAGCAATATTTTTTTCAAGGCGTCCAAATAACACTCATAATCTCAAAGCTCAATTCTTGCACATTCTATTATTTTAAAGTCTTTCTTACTGTAGCAATATTCCCAGGAAGGCAGAATAAAATTTCAGACAGTAGCAACAAGATTTCAGCTGAAATAGATCTAATTTGCTAAGTAAACCACTGAGTATATTTCTGCCTTTTGGAAATTGTTTAGGTGATTTCCACTTGAAGCATGATGTAAATAATGTAGCACCTGACTTTTTCCCTGATGGACATGTTTAGTTTTAATTTCTGTGGTAGAATACATTACTGAAATAAAATTGTCTTTCATTTAATTTTAAACATTCCAGAATGCTTATTGTAGAAGAAACAATTATATGTATCTTAGAGGCTTGTAAAAAATGGTATTTCAGAAACAGCATATATTTTAACATTGATAGTTATCACACCTTAAAACTGAGAACTTTCCTTTCACTTATATAGATATATATATATATATACTTTCCCCATGCACAGATGTTAAATATATTACAGACAGAAAGAATCTGTTATCTGTACTTGCTTGCCTACTATCTTGGTTTTCCATTGGCACCTGCTTAATACTCTGCTTTGCTAACCAGCATTATTACCCTGCTTTTCCATCTTTCACCCTTTCACCAGCCATCTTCTGTAAAAAACTTCCCCAAAGTGCTTAGTCATATTGAAGCTGGTCTGATGAGCAGCAGCAACATCACAGAACTATCTTAACATGTGGATGACACTTTACTGTAAACTGTGTTTGTATTTTCTTCCATATATTTTACTGAATGTACTTCTTGTACATACTTTGTATATTTAGATATACAAAGTGCTGATAAAATTGATGCTTTTGTGTACAGTGCAGTAGTTTTTCCTCTTTCAGGACTGTTTGTGTATCACACTAACACACATAGAATTGAGTGGGTTGTCTAGCATGTGGTGTGCAGCAACACCATCTTTTGCATGTGAGCCTTTAAGATCTTACTTTTCTGTTTAATGTTAATGGCACATGAGTATGAAATATTTTATAATGCAGTGTAGTGTCCCTATCTGTATATTAAGTGCCTGAATGCATCATCTATTTACTACAACAATTCTTACAGAAAAAAAAAAACCACAACAAAACAACATTTTGCTATCCATTAACTTGCAACCCATTGCCCTTTTCAGAAGCTGACCCTCAACCCCTCAACAGATAGCTGGGTATGGCTGTGAAACATCTGAAACACATGTTCACATCTTCAGAAATGAGAAACAGCATGTATCATGGCCAGCAGATATTTCATATTGGCAAAGAATGATTTTGTGTCAGATTGGAAGCTGCTAGATGCTATCAATAGCAGTAATGGCTCCAGCTATCCCATCAGTAGAGAATAAAATTAAAAAAAAATTAAAAAAAAAAAAAAAATTTAAAAACCGTGTACATCATGTCAGAAAAACTTACAGCATTCTGGGTATTCATGAAATTGAAATGAAAGGCACCTGACTCATGGCATTCAGTTGATCGGTATACCACAAGGTACCTATGATATGGCAGAATGGCATATGGAAAGCCTTTGCTTCAAAATGTTCTGGTCCATATTGCTTACTCTGTAAACCCCTTGATGACAGGGAGTATGATCTGACTGAGGCATTATATAATCTTTGACTCAGGTGAATTTGTGGCACTTTAGGAACATGTAGTCAAGGATTTGGATGAAATCACTCAGATGTTCTGTTAAGGCTTTTTTTTTTACCCTGAGCAGGAAAAAAATGTGCTTCCAAAAATCCCAGGACATGATCTTTGCAAATGTGTGTGGGAAAACTGGTGAGGACTGCTTGACAGTCCAGGGTGGAGAGTTTGAGTTAAAGAAAGTATGTTCATTGTCATTACTAAAATTATTTTCATATCTATTATACTTAGCTCATTCATTAAAATAATTTTTACGATTACTAATAGATGTATTGCTCTAGATAAGTTTACCAAGACATCCTGTTTGTTAAAAGTTTATTATAAAGTTTTATGAGGGGAATAAAACTTGTAAAGCAGATGAAAGAGCAGCTGGGGAAAAGTGAAATGAATATGGATTTTTTTTGTTCAGAGTTTGACCTAGGTTACATCATCCATGGAATTTACAGAGGCTGCAGATGGCACATCTAACTAAGAGTTCCATTCAAACTATTGCAGAAGGCTGGATCAAGCCTTTCATGAAACTGCAGTCCTACATGTAGTACTTGCTGTGGTTGGGAATTTACTACGTGGTGTTCCAGGGCAGAAAGCTGAACCCAGCACTTCCTGTTTTTCATTGCTTGTAATTTGCATCTGTCTATGAATTTGAGAGGAGAGCCCATGTGTTTCTGAATTGTGCATTTCTGTGCACTTTTGCAATTCTACTTTTGATGTAGCTGCAGTATTAAAGAAAGGGCTTTGAAATAAGGATTAGTGCCCCATCATGCTCAATTAACATAATACACATATCTGGACCTGATTCAGTCTGTGGAAGTGAGTGAGTAGAGTCTCAGTGATTCCAGTGAAAGTTTGAATCAGGCTCAGTGAAGTAATGGTAACTGTCTGTAGGACTGAAAGCAATATGCTGTAGTCAGTGAACTTGTATTAGTTTACATATGCATTCAGAAAATGTACAAGTATTTGAAGTTAAGAGCAGTGTTCTCTTTTTCCCTTACTGAAAGACTTGATTTCTTGACATCTTAGAGAAAAATGTCAATCGATTAAAAATGAAATTAGGAAGTCTTATTGGAGAGGTCATTTTGAGTGATGCATGCATTTTACACATATTTTCAGTGAGTAACGTCTTTTTCATTTACATAAATTGGTAATTTCTGTGTTATTTGTGTCCTTGTTTTCACTCGTGGTGAGGACAATACAGCCTTGTATCTCAGACCTCATTTTCAGAAAGAACTTCAGGCATAACAACATCAAATCTAGTTGTGTAATAAGCATGCTCTGCAATATTACAACTTTAGGGACAGTGAAATTTATAAATCAGCACACTTTGTAGTAAAAAGCAGTGCATTTTTAAAAGGGAAACACTATTTAGAAGAATAATGATTAAATGAGGTGGAAATGATGTTACTCTTAACAAAACAATTTACTGAAACATTTTGAAAATGGAAATGCCAGTAGGCAATTTGATTTGTTTTGAAATAGATTTCAACATTGCCTTCTGCCAGTGCAGTAGTAGGGTGAGGGAAGAATATAGAGAAACACATACATATGTGCAGATATATACAGGTACACACACACGTTTATGCATATGCTTATGAGCACATACATGTGTGCAAGGAGATGATAATTATATATCATAGAATGCTTTGGGTTGGAAGGGACCTTGAAGATCATCTACCCAGCATGGGGAGGGACGCCTTCCACTAGATCAGGTTGATCAAAGCCCTGTCCAACCCGGCCTTTAACACTTCCATGGAGGGGGCATCTGCAACTTTAAGCAGCCTGTCCCAGTGTCCCACCACCCTCACAGTGAAGGACTTCTTCCTTGTGTCTAATCTAAATATACCCTGTTTTGGTTTAAACCCGTTACCCCTCATCCTACCACTACACTCCTTGATAGTCCCTCCTCATCTTTCCTGTAGGCCCCCTTTAAGTACTGGAAGGCTGCTATGAGGTTTTCCCACAGAGCCTTCTCTTCTCCAGGCTGATGTGGTTTATCACCACATGTGGGTATCTGAAAATATGATTTCAGAAGCACGCAGGATAGATGGAAGCAGGCTGACCAAATGTACATCATAGGCTTTCAGGCCCAAGGAAAGAAGAAACACTGTGCTGTCTTGCTATTAAGTACGCATTTCATCCATCAGAGAGTATCACCCCAGAAAGGCTACACTTTCTCATGTATTCAGGATAATAACTGCAGTTTAAACTTGATTTATTCAAAGCCCCCTAAAATCTGTGTCTTTTTCTTACTGCTTGGGGTAGAGTAGTACATTAGTGAGTTAAAGCTAGAGGCAGCGGTCCAAGTGCAGAGTTGTTTGAATAGCAGCTACCAAAGTGGTGGAACCAATACAAGGAGGGAGACACTGCCTACCTCTTGTCCTAGTTTGTGGTTTTCCAGATAGGAAAGTATCTAAAATAATCTCACCATGTTTCTTCCTCCAACACTCAGACAAGATAACCTACACCTTGTTAAGAAAAACTGCATTAAGATAAGGTAATAGGGCATCTTGCAGAGTATCTGTGAATATCATGCTGCCTTTATGGTGTATAAACAATGTAAAAAAAAATGCTTAATTGCAATGTCAATCTTTACATCTTCAAAGAACTGGAAAAATATCAAATCTCATAACCCAACTGGGAGCAGGAAGGATATATTGCTGGGCCCAGTCCTGTTTAACATCTTTATCAATGATCTGGATGAGGGGATTGAGTCCACCATCAGCAAATTTGCT
>JANHFX010023130.1:0-29882 GCA_027560015.1 Chloroceryle amazona | reverse complement strand
GATCAGGGGTTGGACTCGATGATCTTGGAGGTCTTTTCCAACCCAATCTATTCTATGATTCTATTCTATGATTCTATATATTTTTCTTGTGATCTCTTACTTTTATGAGTGAAAATATTAAAGCAGATTACTACCCTTCTTGCTCAAGAGGTGCAACATGTCCTTTCATATCTTTTCCTGTTGGAATCAATATAAGTCTGTTTGCAGAATAAGGAGCTATGCAGCATGAATCCAGGTGGTGTTATTCCATACTGCTTATTGACAAAGGGAGTCAATGTCAGAGCCAAAATGGGAATTCAGATGTTCCAGGTGATAGTTTCAGAAGTATCGATGTGGTGTGTTTATTTTGCCCTTTCAGAGGTTTTGTAGAAGCCAATTCAGACAAAGAAATTAAGATAATATCTTTAGATCTCATCATATGCACCTTGCCTGCTCCTGTCTGAAATGCTCACCTCTGTACCTTGTTCTATTTAATGCTAAGAATTTATGTTTGTGGTTCCAATGCTATCTGCAGAGTCGACAGAGTAGGCAGCTCCTGCCAGCACTGTCCACTGTGTGACTGTGCCATGCAACTGTCACATTTCATCCTTTGTCAGCAACAGTTCAAAGGGGCAGTCCTTCCTAATTTCACCAGTTAGTGACACCAAAGACCAGAAGATTAGGTATGAAATCAGGACACCAAGAATGGGTTCCTCTGTTGCTAACTCCTCTAGAGCTTTCCTAGCTGACACATACACATTAGTTGCTTGGATTCACCTGCACCTTCATCAGCTTGAGCTCTCTTCTGGACTAGAAGATTACAGAGCTATGTTGTGAGGAGCTGGCTGCTTATGGCATAGTTCTCTTCAAATTAGGACATTAATTCTGGTCAGAAAGCCTGGTCTGCTCACTGACAATGCAGCACAAAGTGTCTGTGTTCACTGAGGATTCTGCCTGCAGCATTTCAGAGATAGGAACAAATGTACCTCACCAAGAAATGACCCCTGGGACAACAGGAATCTGTCAGAACCTCCTAACACAGCTGTTTCTAATGTGGACATTGTATTTTGCCTCAGAAAGTGAAGTTTGTTGTTAGTTGATATGCAACCTGCTCTTGCTTTATGAAAATTCAGAAAGCTATTTGAAGATGTGAGCAATATTGATGCTGCACTCAAGGCAATAATTGGGCTTTGTACAAACTTGCTCCTTTATATTGTATTGAAACAGTGAAACACCCTATGTGATAGACTTTAGAGATATTTCTTGATTTATTTTACTCCTATTATTTTATCAATACTTTTAGCATGTTGGTTTTTTTTTTTGTCAAAGTGTGGAATAGATCCTCATCCTCCACTTCTTTCTGTAGGTCTCTGATTTAAAATAGAAATAACACATGATGGGCTGTGAGAATTTTTTTTGTAAATCCCATTACTATTAAAAAAAAACCTAGTTATCTGCTGCCAGCACAGAACAGGTATTAAAAAGAGGTGAAGAGGATTTGTAGTAAACCAGTATAAGTCTTTCTTATAACATCTAGTTAGAAAGCTTTGTTATAACATCAGTCTATGTTTACATTATAACTTAGCTTACATTTCATTCTGATAAAAGGAACTGAATATACATTTATTTTATCAGTGAGGAAATGCCTTCACTGCATGTTGCATAAAGCACAGAGCAGTCAACTACTCTTAAAGTCTGTTGTCAGGGTAGACACCTGTACTACCACAGTTGGATTGCGTCTATGCTAATTGACATATCTCTACAGCATAGACAGAAATATTATATAATGTGCCCTGAGTTATAGACTGCATGCATGGACACCCCATACCAGATGTATTTTGTATATTGTAATAGTTTTCACATCTGGTTGAGAAGATTATTGTGTAGATTTTGATATTTTCCCCCAAATAATGATCAAAATTGTAATATGAGTCAGGAAATTAATACCAGACAAGTTTCATCAAAATACTTGGGACTTTTTGCTATTAATGTCAGTGGAGCTGGGATTCCATCTGCTGTGCTTTTTCATAAAGATATCCTTGGATAAACTGCAGGGGCAAGCACAGGCACGTCCAGTGAGAGTGCTGATCAAATCATGCTGCTCAGAAGGAAGAGGATAAGTTTTCATAGTCCTCTTAGACAATAAACATCTCTCCTTGCTTCCGGCAGGCTAGTGGAAAGCTCTTTGGCCCCAGGTTACAAATGGATACTAAAAACCTGGGAAACCTCCCTAAGTTTTATCCTGGGCCAGCCACACAGATCCTCCTTCTTATTAAAATCTCTCCCTTGAAATAATTTTGAGTATTAATAGAACAAGTTTTTCATGTATGTTTAATTTTTTTCTCAGATAATATATCAAATATCAAATTACTGTCAATGTTGAATGCTTTGCTCAGTGTTCCAGCTACTCTAGCTCCATGTTTGAGTATCAGCTTTCATTCTAAATGAAAGTTTGCATTTTACATGGGGTTTTTTTTGCATTTTCTTTGCAAACATCACCTGATGGAGTTTTCAAATGGCAAGGCCAAAGCACAAAATACTTCTCTTGTAGGGAAGCCCTTGTAGTGCTTTTAAGGCTTTGAGATCCCTTTTTGGTGGGGTTTCAGCAGCACTGTACGTTTTCTGGTGCTTAACTCACTTTTGAGATCTGAACAGATAACACTGAGTAACATAAAAGAAGAGAGAGAAACAGACTGGAGACATTTTTCAAAGCGCAGCTCTAAACAAAAGAAATACGGGGCCCTCATCCTGTCTGCTTCACATTCTTCTTGTAACGATTTCAGTTCCTTCTGGTTTCCTTATCTCAGAAAAGAGATAGCATTGCTTGCTTACTGCACACAAAGGCTGTGGGAATTAATTGATTTAGACATACAGGCTGCTTTTGAAAGCCTGGAACATTATTAATATGAACCACTACCCGCCAAAGACATGAGCAGCTAACCACTGCACCCTCTGTGACACTGCTTTACAGAATCACTGCAATTACTTCCAACCTGCAAGGATTAAGGAGGCCAAAACAGAGTTTTCCTTTCAGCAAATTTATTTTCCACTTTATCCCCAGATTGTACCCTTCTTCTTGCTTTAGCTCATCAGCATTCAGTTTCTATCTAGGGTGCCTGTGGGATCTGCCTGTCTGGCCCAGGGTAAGACTTTAAGGGGCTTCCCAGGTTTTTAGTATCCATTTGTAACTTACTTGGGGACAAAGACCTTTGCACTAGCTGTGTTGTCAGAGCAGGAATTCACCCTGCTATTTTTAATGTCTATAGAACAGTTGTATTTCCCTGGGGCTCCTGGAGGCATTTATCCATCTTAGGCTTCTTTCCACAAACCACTATTCAAGCACCGCTTTCGAAATGGCAACTGGCCGTGACAGGCACTGATTCACTGTGCTTTAGTCGTGTCTGCTGCTTCACACTTGTAAGTAGCACTGTACCGAGGTTTGGTTTTTTTCCTAATTGCTTCCAGCTCACCCCTGCACAGCAAGAAAATATTTCTCTGCCTTGTTGATCTTCTGGATTGTGCAGATATTGTCCCAATGGCTTTAGTACCATATTTTCTGTGCCTTCAAGCTATTTTGGTATTTTTCGCTCTTCTCCTTACTTCTGCTTCAAAGCTCTGCAGTTATGCTTTGTTGGACAAGTCCCATTCCAGGAAGAGTTAAAGTAAGAAATAAATCAGTGGCAAAGATGTGTATCTTTTATATAAATTAGTGTAGCAAGCCAGCATGTTGCTTTAGCTTTCACATCTACATTTACTGTTAGCAGTCATTAAAATTGTTTGGGATGGACCATTTCAAATGTTTATGTGATTGAATATAAACATTTTTTTAGGAAAAAGCAGTTTAATCAATGTTTTGAATGGACAAAACATTTTGTGTGCTTTCAGAACATTTTTTGCTGTATTTTCTCTTAATGTTAACATTTTGATTCTGTTGTATTCACATTTTATAGATTATTGTGGGTACGTATCTGATAAAAAATTGAAGAAATTAAGTGTTTTGATAAGCTGGTTCTGCTGTTCCATGAATGTATTTTTCATCTTTTACATTATTTCATGTGGAGAAAAAAACCCACAAAAGTATCATTCTGCAGTCTGAAGAGACAGTAGGAGAAGGCACTGTGGTGCTATTTCTCGTGGACTAGAAACCATAGTGCACCAGCATGGTCTGTCACACCGCTCTTGAAGAGTATTTTAGACTTACCTCATTTCATTGAAATCTCTAGCAAATGCCTGCCCTTTTCTCCGCTAAGCAAGACTTAACAATTTCAAAACATTGCAGTGTTCTAGAAAGGTGTAGCAATATAAAAATGTGAGGATATTTCATTTAAGAGTAAAGTGGCTTGGAGCTGTAACTTGGCCAACGGTATTCTAGAACTCCAATACTATATGCTATTTATGCTCTGGTCATTTATATTTTCCTTTCCCATAATCCGAACTGAGAGGTGTTTCAAGGATTCAGTCGCAGTCTGATGTAAGTTTTGTATTTTTACCTGTAGCTCTTTATTTTCACTCAGTAAAGGTTGTAGAAGGGATTTTAAAATGATGATAGTCAGTCTGGGATTTTCTGGAGAAAATAGTTCCACGTTTATTTCACTCTTTATATAATATTAAAACTCATGAAAAAATCAGGAGGAATAGGAAGCAGGAAACAATCTTTCAGCAAAATTGTTTTTTGTAATTTCCAGCACACCTTTTGGTATACAAGGGCAAGTGAAATGCGACAAACTTCAGTTTTGCTTTATCCTCCAAAGGGACATTTTACACTAATCCCATACACCAATCTGGATGAGCTTAATCCGAGCTGCACTTCTGCAACATGTTGACTCAAGGGGCATATTTCATGCTACTTCATACCAGACATGATTACTCCTCTTTCAACCTAAACATGACCTGCCTCAGTTTAAATTTCCATGCATAAAAATCAATTATCTCCATTTTTGTCTGCAGTTCCACATGATTCAATCCTTTCCAGGGGAATTTCAGGGATTTTATTCAAAATCAATTTATCCAGGTGGTTTTCTGAATGGGGAGGAAGGGATGGAAGTGTGATCTTTTAACACTCCACAGAACTGTAGGAAGAACTCAGACATTTTGCAATCAAAATATTGTGTTGAAATATTGCAGGTGGTATTACACCGTT
Source organism: Chloroceryle amazona (assembly GCA_027560015.1). Taxonomy (NCBI): domain Eukaryota; kingdom Metazoa; phylum Chordata; class Aves; order Coraciiformes; family Cerylidae; genus Chloroceryle; species Chloroceryle amazona. Next base: position 24,763 of record JANHFX010023130.1, on the reverse strand, counting down.
TTGGTGAGACCTTTATTAAAATGAACAGTGGCTTTAAAACTTAGATGTTTAACTGTATTTCAATGTATTAATTCACTTGGAGCTTTTAATAAAACCTTATCAAATTCTTTTTATTATTTTGTCATGTTTAAGAGTTTTTAATTAAAGGTTTGTTCAAATTACTTTTTGGGCACTGTTAACACAGCTCTTGTTCTGTGGATAGTAAGATAGAGGTAAGGAAAAGATAGTATTATTATATTGATTGCTTACATTTTGTTGCAAGTGCTTTGTATCTTTTATTTCAAAACTTAGTGCTTAGCAAGAACTTCTAGTTAAGTCTGATAGACATACGCATTCAATTGTTTTTTTAAGTGTCCACAGTATTAAAATACAGCATGTAGCCTTTGAATCCTTTTGGAAATGAGAATGTAATACTTTTTTAGGCATTTTGACTAAGGTTGTAGGATTTGATAATTGTTTGTAGCCATTGCGTATCTTATAATAATAAATAATATATAGTATCTTTCATTTGGGAATTCAGAAGTGCTTCATGAATTCTTTGTTTTTTTGGCACCATTTGGTGGTAGTTATTATTATCTCTGCTTTAAGGACTGCAAGTGGCAGAAAGAAACGCAATAGTAGATGCTGCTTCCACATTCTTTTTTCTCAGGTGCTGTCACCTCTAAATATTCATGCTTCTCCAATCAGTTTCTGAACCAAATAGTATTCAGTTCAGAAAATTAAAGTGTTTTGCACACAGAAGTCAACGATTAAAACCATGCCCACTTTTGAGGCAGCAGGAAACCAGTGGCTGGCCTTGTTGCAGTAAAATTTAGGTGCTGAGGGGCTGGAGCCCACCCAGCCTCTGTGCCCAAGCTGTTGGTGTCTGAGTGCATGCAAGAGCTTTCTGGGCTCGGCCTCTAAATTGCAGGCATCTCTTTCTGCAGTTTGCTTCCCATCTCAGTTTCATGGGTTGAATGGAGATCAGGTGTTCTTAAACTGCTAAAGGTGCTCTTGAGAAAGAAATTACTTGACCATCTGTATGATGAATGGCTGAAGAGAAATCAAGAAAAGCAGAGCTCCAGCTTGGCATCGAGTAAAAACGCAAATGTATGTTTTGTGCCAGACATCTGTGTTTGTTCTAAGGAAAGCCCTAGGAAAGAGGCTCTGGCCTTTCTCCACCTGGAAGCTACGACAAAGACATGAGAGCTCTGTTTGCTTTTTACTTAATGTGTGCTGTGTAGTGTCCCAGGATACTGGAAGCTCTTAAAAGTGGAGCCATGTATTTTCATTCAGACGCTGAGCTTTACTGATCGTCATGTGAACCATGTAGTTTCCAAAGCACTATCTTAAACTGGGCCCTGGTCAGCATTTCTTTTAGCATTTCTTGCCTTCTTGCTGAAAATAAAGATGGTATGCCCTCATGGCATTGCACTTTAGAACATTTGCATATACATTCAATCATAGTATTCACAAGAAATGTGTAATGTTCTCAGTATATTCAGTTAAAGGCTGGCAGTGAATTTTGCAATTCCTTTAATCATAGAATCATAGAATCATCTAGGTTGGAAAAGACCCATGGGATCATTGTGTCCAACCTTTCACCCTACTCTGCAAAAAAATGCTATATCCCATCCATGTGATACATCTCATGTTCTATGTTCACTGGAATATATGTAAATATTGGCTTCCAATCCCTTTGTGCTTTGTTATTCTCTGAAGGATGAACGTCACCTTCCTCTTCTCGTATAAAGAAAACCTTGTATAAAGAAAACCTCTTGCTTTGTTTATTTGTTTACTTGTTTTACAGTTTAAAAAATCCAGGTCTTGCCTATTCTGAAAGACTTCTCAATTGAGTGAGAACACAGTAAAATGCGCATCACAGATCATAGTGTGTTCACTCTGAAGTATACTTTAGTATGTTTTTGCCAGCCTCTTACAAAGAAGAAGAGAAATAATTGTCTTTGATAAAGCATTCCTTTCTTCAATTATCTCTTGTAGGAATTCCCAGTTCACATCTCTTTATCATCCAAATGATTCTTCTACTGGAAATGTTTTGAACTTTTTTTCTTTTTTCTTTTTTTTTTGTCTTTTTCTTTTTTTTTTTTTTTTTTTTGTCTTTATTAAATCACATTTTATTTCCAAATGATAAGAATGGAACCTTGAGACCTGTCTCATGTTCTGGCAGCCTGAGATGTTACATTGCCTCTAGACAAATCAGGAAAATACTGTGATGATTTATTTAGTCATTTTGGGGGGCATCCATAACAGTTTGCTTAATCTTGAACATATAGAACCTAAAGTAAAGATGTGCTTATATTAATCAGGTTGCTTAGAAGAGGAGTAAGATTATAATCAAATGATAACTGCCCTCAAGAGAAAAAAGGATCAGTATGATATATGAAATAAATGGTGGAGCAGAGGCAAGAGGAAACAAAACAGATGATATTCCTAGTATTTTTTTTTTTTTGGCAAATGGCACTTCAGCAGATTATGTTTAGCTCTACAGAAAGTGATACCTTTGAAAAGTGAGGAAGTTCGCCAGTTTCCAGCTGGGCTCTTGCAGCCCTGCAAAGCCATTCCAAATCAGGTTCTGATTGAAAAGACAGTTTAGCAATAGAAACAGAGCTGTACCCGAGTGGACCTTATTTTCCAGTTTTAATGTATCCTGTGTAAAACTACCAAGCTACTTCCCCAAACATCCTTAATAAAGTGAAAAGTGAAATTTTTCAGAAATTATTACATCAGCCCAGATTCTGCTGAGTGTATGTGTATGGGTTGTCGCGTAAGAAATCAATAGCTATGCTGCAGTGGTAGTGGTGGGACTGCTCAATGTATAAACACATGCATTTGTTTTCTGAAATTCAGGACTAAAGTAGGAGATGGAAAGTGAGATGAAAAGTTCCTGTAAGTAGTAGGACGGCACTAAAGTTTTTATAAAATTGTAACATGTTGTGATGGACATTTCAAGTGTTCATTTGGGAGGAAGCTAGATGTCCAAGTCCAAATCAGCTCATAATAGTGAAGAAAACTCACACCCTGTACACAGCGTGGAATTACCCGTCTGCCACTGGGTAGCTACTGCATGCAAGTCTTTTGTACAAAAGCTTTAAGTTCAATGGAGACAGCTGGAGGCCAGCTTGAGTCCAGGTTGGCCATAACTTTGTTCACTGGTGTTTGTTGACTTCTGTCAGCTATCTTTGTGGCATTGACATAAACATGGTTATGTCGATGTAGCTCAATACCAATAGGGTTTAGTTCACTCATTTTAGCTCTGAGTATGGATGGGCACTGAGAGATGTAACAGACTAGTTCCTGGCATAGACTTTTAAACACATTTTAGAGTAATTTGAATATCTTTTATATTTAAAGTATTTTTTGTCTTGATACAATTTTAATTCTGGTTAGAAACTCCTAGTTAGCTAATTTAAAGAAGAAAAAACTATTTAAAAAAACAAGCCACCTCCTAAATTCCAGGTGTAAATAGCACATTTCCAGGATATCTAGGTAAAATTCTTCAAATCTTGTGAACCTGTAGATTAGGTATATACATGGGCATCCAGTCAGCATGCACAAGACATTGCATGCCTAGCTACAGCTCTGACGCAGGTGCAGTGAGTGTGTATGCCCCCATGTAAAACAGTGGCCAAAATTTCTACTCACTTGCCTCAGTGTAAACATAGAGTAGCTCTCTACCATCTTCAGTACAAAAGCTACAGCTGTGCAAAACAGATTGACACAGTTACAGAGCTGCATTTGAATCAGAATGCTACCATTGTGAGTGTAAAAGTGTTTTATTTAAATGAAAGATGATATTTCTTAGAAAAAAAATAAGGATTTATTTTAAACAGAGTTATTATTAGAAATAATTATGTCAGAAATATTACCTTTGCCTTTGTAGAGGCAAGTATATATATTTTAGTCATGTGTTCAAATTATGTCAGAAAACATTTTTGTAATGATTATTAGGGGATACATGACAGTAGTTATTTCATTATTCATATTCAATATTAACAATTTATTAAACTGTAATAAAAGTACTCAGCCTCATCCATTGCAGGCTGAAAGTTAGGACTGTGAAATGTTATCCTTGAAAGCTATTAGAGGTGCAGGGTTAGGAGAATGTAAAAAAGAGGAGAAAGTTAGGATGGTATTTCTGAGAATCTAATGATAAGACTGTTCATTAGACAGTATTTTATCTTCAAATACATGGAAGGTGCCTAGCAGGTCTTTATATTATGCCTGAATTTGTGCTAAAATGTGATGTGAAAGGCAAGAAGTTTTCTCCAGATGTGCTATTGAGTGAGACTTGGGTCTACCTTTTGTCTTAACCTTGCCAGTTGCCGGTTTGATGATGCATCACAACGTGGACTGAGCTCAGGCTTTGTCTGTTTTGACTGTAAGTTCTTCAGAGCAGGATCTTCTGTTGTCTCACAACATGAACAGCTGGGTTATGTGCTTGGTAACTGCAGCTCTTGTTTCTTGAATACTCTGACAATGCAAATAAAGACAGTCATGTTAGTAAGTATAAAAATTGCGTATTCTGAAAAACCCAAATGCCAGCAACACCACCTCATCTCCAGCTGCTGTTTTCCTGCTCTCTAGTACAGTCTGTAAGAGCCATTCCAAGTCACTATCTGCAGTGAGGTCTGCAGGCCTGTGTTTTTCAGGTTACTACTTCCCACCTAAAGCTGGATTTTCTTGGGTTCTGAGCATGTGGAGCAGATGAAGAGGAGGGAGAGCAGAACTCTGGAAATTGAGTCCTGTATTCTGCACTGTGCCTTTCAGAACTGTTAAAAGCAAGGTTTGTTGGACTAAGCAAAGACAGAAATCTGCCCGTTGTTGGGACTGTCAGTTTAGCTCCCTCATTTTAAATGAGTAGTAGTGAAGGAGCTAAGAGCACACTCCCAACAGCAGGCAGATTTCTGTCTTTGCTTAGTCCAACAAATACTCATTTAAAATTAAAGATGATCAGAAGGGATGTGGTACTCTCTGCAGTGGCCAGATTAAATATGAGTGTATCTGTATGAGCTAGAGTGCAATTGGTCTTTCCATGATATTGTTAGGACAAAAATGCTGACTTTATTTTTTTTACATGAATAATAATGGCTAACTTTTCCTTAGTAATTCAGAGGGGGCAGACAGGTGTGAACTCAGTCCTTCACAAAGGAATTTGTTAGATTTAGCTTAATTTTGCAGCTGGTGACCCCAGCATGCAGAAGGGAAGTGATACACCTGAAGGATTACATTAGATTAGGGAAAATAGAGCATAAATCACAACCTTTTGTGCTGTCCTTTAGATCAGAAAGGAGACATGACTTGAGGGTCAGTCTTATTTCTAACATACAGTGCATTGCTTTGAAGAAATTGAGTTATTTGCCACACTGAAAATTTCCAAAGATGGCTCTTTAGAACAAAGGTTAAAAATCTGCCATACTATAAATTCACATTTATGGCAAGTAGGTTCCAAAATCTAGGAATTGCTTTTGCTTGTTTTTATTTTATGAGATTGTGTAACAATGAGGAACTCTCAAACTGAAATTAATTTATATTTATTCCTGGTAGTGGTATTAAAATCAACTTGTGAGGGCAAAGACCCAGGCAGGGAGAAACCAGGAAAGCTAATGGTGCTCAGGATCAACACCTAGTTGTGTTTGTGCACAGGATCTTGCCATGACCTATGGTACATCTGCTTCTGAGAAGGAGAAGGGAAGATAAACAGCATTTCCACCATTTCTGAAAGTACTGTGGGTAGGAAAATGAGATACATTTCATTTCCATCTCTATTAAGCTGTGTTGACAAACCAAAGTATTGTCCATTTTTGTAGAGGATTAGTAATTAGCTGGGTAGCCTAATTATCAGAACTACTTTGGCCTCCGAGGATAAAACGATTAGAAATCCATTTCCACATATTATTTAAAGTAAAAATACTGCACAAAGACAAATTTTATTGGCTTGGCCAGTGGTTTGAAAATTAATAGTAGGATACAGTGCTTTGCTGTTTGAAGTTGAATTTGGTGATTTTTAATAAGATTCCACTGTTTATGGATCAGATGAAGCATAATCTGTTTATTTACTTTTTCCTATGCAAAGCATCACTTTAATGCCAGTCTGCTGAGACTGGCAGAGACAAGCAGAGACACAGTTGCATCATTAGAGCAAAGGTGCCAAAAGGGATGTTTGGCTCTTCAGATCTCCAGCTCTTCAATCCTGTTTGTGCCAGTAGGCAATATTTATTAAATACTATGAAAACCAATTCAGCCAATTTAAATTACACTGGCAGCATAAAACTGTGTGTGATTAGCAGAAGGCTGCTGGTCTGAGCACGGAACAGGTTACAGAAATTCTTAACCTGATTGCCATGCTAACTGAACGTCTCAGAACCTCACTTTAGACATGCCTACATGAATGGGCACAGGTAGATCAGAGCTCGTGGTCATCTGCACTGTCTAGAAGAAAACCAGCTCTAGTTCAGACCTTGTGGAGATGTCCTAACTGTGTGTATTAGTCTGAAGGGTGTAAGACTGCACCTCTGGTGATGGAGGACTGCCCACTTTAGTGCAGGGGATTGTTGTTGGGTGGTGTGCGGTGTGGGGTTCTGCTCTAAGTGTCTGTTCAGGTACTGGATAGGACCTTTGCTACCATGGAGTAGCAAATGTTCCTCTCCCTTCTGTGGTGGAGTACCTGATGGGACTTTCTACTTCCTGGAGTTCTAGCTGCCACTCAATGCTCTTGTAAAGATAGTCAGAATCATGCTGGAAAAACTTCTCAAGGGCTTGGAAGAGAAAGGGCTCTATGTGTTGCTTCATGTCTTTTAAAACTGTTGCTTTTCACTTCTAAGGATAAAAATGCAACTCGATGCTGCTCTTCAGGGCATCATTAATCAGGTCTGACCGAATGCTCATGAGATTAGTAGATTTATGTGTATTTATTGTCATTGTAACATTTCACGTGCAGTTGCATCTACTACTTGGAGTCAGTGCAAACCTAGGCAGATGCAGATTCAATGCTTGTCAGGTGGATTTTTCCTTTGCTGACTCAGGGGCAGATTTTACTCAGCCAGTCTGGGCTGGTTTTATAAATTAAGATAAAATTAATATTGATAGTGTTTGAAATATTGGTGAGGGCACAAACTCAAATAAGAATCTGGTTCTGCTCATACTCTGTATGAGTACATAGTAAAAAAAGTTTTACAGTGTAAGCAGGTATCTAGAGGGGAGTCTTTGTTTGGGAAAATCCACAGAATAAGAGTGATTTGTGCAAGATCTCACAGCAGACTGGTTGCACATCTTGGTGTGACCCAGTAACTCCCGGTTTCTGGGGCTGTTGCCTTCCTTCTCTCCAGATCTTACTGAGAATAAAGAGTTATCATCCATATATGGGTACACAGATGCCACAGTGGACCACAAAGCACATCTTCAGCTCATTAAAAATCAGTGCTTTTTCATTATGCCAGTAGGGCTATGAGGATTTACCATATATGAAGACTTGTCACTCTGTTTATGTTAAAGTTTTCTAGTATTTCTAAGATACAGAACTCTAAAGTCAGGACCTTCAAAATTTCCTGCCTAGTTGAGGCATTAAATCTTTACATAGGCTGAGGAGTGTATGGCCTGATTTTTGATGACAGAATCCACTAGAAGTGGTTGCCTGAATCCTTTGTAGCTCAAATCACTCATGTCTCTGCCTACACACGAATGTGGGTATTTGAGTTTAAACTACCTAGTTTGAAAAAATTGTCTCTACTATTACTGTCAGCTGCTGAACATTTCTGTGTAGGCAAATGTTCCTGTTACCTTTGTTCAGTTCTCCCATCCATCCTTCCGATTTTTCTTCATTATGGTAAATAGCTCTTACATTAATTTCACCTCGTGTAAACAGATTAGCTTTGCAAAATTCGGTTTAGCCTTTTCATAGTTTCAGAACAGGAATGGGTCAGATTTATGTATTTATGTCTTCATCCCACTGGATTGTTGCTAATTTAAATGGTACGGGACAAATCACCTATAGAAGTAAAATGGCAAAAATGTCCTCATTGAATTAAGCATAATGTTCTCAGTTTGGTTCTGATTCTCAATCTGTCTTACCCCTAAAATCAGCGTATTTCTGAAGATGGTTACTTTCATCTCTGTTGCCAACATCCTTTAATTTTCAACAGTGCTTTGAAATGACCTTACAAGGTGATGTAATAACTTTTTACAAGGAGATCCAGAGACTGCAGGAACATGTCGGGCTGGTATTTCACTTACATCTGGATGTACTGTGTGACATATTAACACTGCAGACACATCTGCTATTCCTAAGGGGCTGAGGAAACTTCAGTCCCGGGCAGATGCAATGCTCAGGGTTGACAGGGTAGACAAAGAATCGCAGCAAGTTGCTATAGCAGGTGAGAGATGGATGCAGGGGAATTGAGCAGGGTTTATCATGGTGCTGCGTGATGTGCAAAGTAACATAAAGCATGTGGCTGTGTTTAATGACTTAGAAATAAGGCATAGAAAATGATGTACTAAATACATATCCTGAATATAAAGGAGTGACTGGCTTAACTTCTGCATTCACTCTCCCAATAGCTCGATATCTGGTTCACGGTGACTGTACCTCTATAAATACCTTTATAATTCCACTGAGCTTGATCTCATCTAGAAGACCAAAATGGTCATTAAAAACACAAGCAGATGCTAGCCAAATCAGTTTTACCTAGAAGTTCTGAAACACTAAGTCCACAGAATCAGGAATATTTTGTGGGGTTTTGCTTTTTATTTTTGTTTTTTAAACTCCAAACCAGTTGTTAGATGCAGCAAACAGATCTGGCAAGGTTTTGAATTCTGGAAAAGGCTTTTGATGACCATTTTTATAGTGATATAACTAATCAGTATCACTTGCATTATTATTTCAATAAACAATTTGTTCCTCTTTGAAAACTCCTTTAGAGTTTTCTTTTCAATTTGAAATGTAAATTACCTGAGCTAGAGACTAATCTTTCTGCTCTCTGCCTGTGTCATGGTTTCTAGTATTTTTAATAACCAATAAAATAAGAATCTTTTCTCCCTTGTTCTCCTCTTTCTTGGTCTCGTGTAAAATTCTTATTTTGTATCATATGATTGCAATTTGATTTGACTGTTTGCTTACGTTTATCATTGTCTTCCTACCGTGTTCTGTCTTCATTTTTTTTTGCTTCAAAACATTGACTGAGAAGAATAAGAGCAATTAACAATGGCAAGGTAGTGCATTATCACAAGTTGAATAGTTCATTCCAGTGGTTTTGGTGGCTGCCCCTCCAGCACCTCTGCACATGCATGCTATTTCTCATTAACACCTGAATGCCAGACTGTCTGCAGATATAGGGGAACATAGATGTTGATTGAGGTAGCAGATTGCTCTGGAGCAGTTGTGTGGTCATGACCTTCTAATACCTCTATCTGTGCCAGAGCACTGCAAAATCAGGCTGGCTGTAGCTTTTAATGAGCTGAAGATAGGATGGAGGGCAGCGCCTCTTGTTGGAGGTGGATACCAAGCTTCTTCCCTTCCCCAGATAGCCAAAAGAGCATGAAAAGAAAATAGGCAGAGCTCTAACACTGGGTCTCTCACCCACTTCTGTCTGCATCTCTTTTCTCTGCAATAGCATGGGAATTATGGCTTTGTCTTGATACAGACCTCACTTCTTTGATACAACTTTGCTTGTAATGCACAGAAGCCTTAAATTTGAGAAGAAAACTTTCCAAAGCTCCTCAGAAACTCAAGAACATAAAAATCGTGGCTATTTTCAGTGTCATGAGGCCATAAATCTTGCTATCTTTTGAAATCTCCTCCCTACAACAGAAGTTCAGACCACAGTAATACAGCCTTGTAGTTTTGTCAGTTTACTTTTAAAGTTCACCCACCACTGAAAATTTTCTTGCAGGAACAGTGCATGACATGACCACAGGTTGGACCACGGGAATGAAACTAAGAGTGCTGTGGGCTAACTCTGTTCCACTTGAAGGCAGTAATGCAAACAATCAAATGTAGCACCTTTGTGCTTACTCAGGCCTGAGTAATTTTGACATATATAATGCAAAGCAATGGTTTGCAAATAAAGCAAAACCTTTCCTCTGATGGCTGACCTCAGCAGTGAGGAAATGATCTTCTCAAGTCCCATAGAGGGAGAGCTGAAATATGGTATCATTTGGCAACCACCAGTTGCAGTATCAAGGGAGGGGACTGACAGGATGTGCCAGGAGGCTGGGTTCAGCCCCACAGGCTGTGCCAGCAGAGCTTTGTGAGTAGAAGCATTTTCTCTGGATGCCATGACACCTATTCTGACTTCTTTTACCAGAAATCCCTTCTCATGCTGCTGTTAGCAGGATATTCCTTTGCTCATAGGTGACTTTTCCTCAAAGGCTGCATTCTTACAAATGTTCCAGGGCAAGTTTTCTATCTCCTAGACCAAATTACATGCTCAATGACAAAATTTTCTCTCAGTGGTCTCATATTAGGCAATATTGTCAGGACTGCAGCCACGCTGCTTCTGCTTGTGCTGTATCTGCACTTATTTATAGATTGTTTTATTTCTGATGGTTGCCAATCTTTATCAAAAAGCTAAATTTAAAGAAAAAGATGAAGAAATAATAATCTCTGGGAACTTGCCAATAAAGAGATGCTGATCTGCATTTGTTGCTTTAGTGGGGATATGTCCAGATTTGTGTAATAGCATATTAGCTATCACGCAGTAGCAAAATATGAGTAGCCTCTCATCTATGCAAACTATAACAATTTTAGTAGAAAATGAGAGAAAGCAAGGGACTGAAGTTAGTTTTAGGATCATCTGTCTAGAGGCAACAGAGTAACGTTTAATTTCCTAAACTACATTGATCCAGCTTGCTGAGAATAAGTCAAAGAAGGGATAATTTTCACATCTGTTTAAATCAGAAGAAGACCTTGTAAATTAATTTATTGGTAGTCAGGTAAAGTTTAATTACACTGTGCAAAGAGAAGGCGGCATCTTTCTCAGTAGTCCTCCCCTGTGGGTAACATTCGGGAACAGATTCAGATCATCGTTAAATCATAGACTCTTGAGATTTAATTGTCTCTGTGACCATTTATAATCCAATTAATAAAAAATAAATAAACACACAAACAAATCCCAAACCCCATCCAAATTTTAAACACAGACCAAAAAATGCATTAAAGTTTAACTACCATAGAGTTTTCTTTAATCAAGAGGATGCACCAAAGTAAATGCCACAAAATTGCTTCTTCTGGTAAACTGGAGGTATTAGCATATTTAGGATTTGAGACTTTTTTCCTGAAGCACCCTAATATCTTTCCAATCAACTCCCTATTATTGTTCTTCTGTTTTTGTTTTTTTTTTGCAAAACAAAACCAAGAAAATGAAAAGCATTACAACATTTCATCATATGCAACAGGATTTAATGCTGCTTTGAAGAAATTGCACCTCATTATCTGGAAATACAGCTATCCAGTCTGAAAACAGACCCAGATGATAGAATGCAACAACTTGTCTATTTAGAAGCACAAGCAATTGTAACTTTATTTCCCTAGTGCTCTGTTCTCCATTGGTTCCCTACTGAATACAGAATGAACTTAAATATTTCTCCATTATATTCAAAATACCTCCAGAGTATTTGATTTTTGTTTTTGTTTTTGGTTTGTTGTTTTTTTTTTTTTCTTGGCTCTGATAGGTACCTACTATTATATGGAGTTTGCAAAGTCATATCTGGACAGTCCCTTCCCTAGCACCACCGAGGAAACAAAATAAGAGGACTAGGCTACGTGATGACTTTTGGACAAGTTCACAAAACAAGCTGGGAATGGAGCCAAATCCCATGACAGTCATACTAGTTTCATAACAGCCAAATCACACTGACTGCCAAAGCTACTCAAGATGTGCTCATCTTTCTTTACAAGCATCATCTTTTATAAGAACTTCTACCATAATAGTGAAATTTCTAATCTTGGGATTCAAAAGAGGATAATCTTCTATGTTGCTTGCAAAATTTATTTTAGCAAGCATTTAGAATATCAATCCAGGAAGGTCTGTCAGACATTGCTGTTCCTTTGATTTAGCTTTCCAACAATCAACACCTTTTTCCAAATCTCAAGAATAAGAAGGAGATGGTAGAAGAAGAAAAGGTGTGGGAGAAAATCATTATTTCCTTAAAAATCACCTAGCATCTCAAGAGCACAGAACTGAAGGTAATCATAGAATCATTAGGGTTGGAAAGGAGCTCTAGGATCCTCAAGTCCAACCTTCATCCTAACATCTCTCTGTACATTAGGCCACAGCCTCAAGTGCTACATCCACTCGTTTATTAAACACCTCCAGGGATGATGACTCCACCACCTCCCTGGGCAGGCTGTTCCAGTGCCCAGCCACTCTCTCAGTGAAGAATTTCTTCCTAATATCCAATCTAAACCTCCCCTGATGCAACTTGAGGCCATTTCCTCTTATCATTAGTAATTTGGGAGAAGAGACCAACACCCGCCTCCCTAAAACCTCCTTTTAGGTAGCTGTAGAGAGCAATAAGGTCTCCTCTCAGTCTCCTCTTCTCTAGACTAAACAACCCCAGTTCCCTCAGCCTCTCCTCCTAAGGCAATATGCACAGATAGATTAATACAAAGGAAGATGTGATACAAAATTTTGTTAAATACTACTTTATGTTCCTAGAATGCATCATTTGGTCATTTTGAAACTCTTTTACATCCTATCTGCTTGTCCTGGCTTCAGCTTAGATAGGTTTAACCTGGGAAGAGCCACAGCCTGCAAAACAGAACCAGCCAACAGGATACTCAATACCATACTGACATCAGGCCAAGTGTATGAGGGGAGGAGCTTGTTGGGGAGGAGGACAGCCCGTATAGTTTGAGAGGGTGGAGTGGTGTGACAGTGTTAGGTCCGGGGTGGTAAGAAGTTAGTTGTATATCACTTGGTTTATATATTATTTCATTAGTACTATTGCTATTACTGTTGTTTCTTATCTTTTTGTGTTGTTCTAGTAACTCCCCTTACCTCAGCCCATGGGGTTTTACCTTCTGCCTGTTCTCCTTCCCATCTCACCAGGGAGGGGAAGAGTGAGCAATCAGCCACGTGGTGCTTAGTGGCTGGCTGGCCTAAACCATGACACTTCTCCAATTTGAAACTTGAACCTGGACAGCTTCCTGTCTTCCTCTTGGGTTTGTGTTTATATTTGATGTGTGCATCCACATCTGCATCTGCATGCTCATGTAGGCTGATGGCCACTTGGGAGGCCTACTTTTTCAAATAGGCTCCCAGCTAAATGGATACATACACAAACTTCTTTTGTAACTGTATTTCTACAAGACCTAGGACATCAGCTTCTTAGTTGCTATAAATTTCATCATCAAAGGTTTACTAAACAGGCACAAGGTATTCTTCCAAATTGTGTGATACAGCCTTCACCATTGACACAGGGGATGCATCTATCTCAGTGATTGTAGAAAAGTATAAATATTTGTCTTCCATAAACTATATTAAGCAGGTAAATGCTTATCTTAATTATGAATGAAGTGCAGCAGATGCTTGTCTGAGCAGAGGTACTTCAAAGGAATGTACATTTGAATGTGTCTTTGCTAGAGCTTCAACCTGTTATCTTTTATTTTTCTTTGTTCTATTAACCAGCTACCTATGTTGCCTATGTGTGTTGACGAGCTAAAACTTCAAAAATAAAAGAACTATGATTATAATCCATATTGTTATTAATAAAACCCACATTTGATGGAGACAAAGCTTGGAGCAGCTGAATATGTAACTGTATTATAACAGATCTGCCAAGAGTCATTTCAGCCAGAAGATGAAGTAATTAATTAAGGAATTACATCCACAAGGTGAAAAGTCCCTAAAGATAAGTATGTCAAGAGCTATTTTTGGAAAAAGATCTAGGATTTCTGTATCTGAATAACTTTATGCAAATCTTCAACAGCAATACTTGTGTGTGTGTGAATACATTTTCCCTCTTACATATGTGCTTTCAGTTCTGGGGTGTCAGAGTTATTGTGACAGACCCTAAAAAACTCAGAGGCTGTTCCTACATGATGCTCTTCATCAAAGTAGCCTCATACACATCAAAGATGACCAACAATCAATGTGCCTAAAAGATACAGGAGAGGACTTTTCAGGTGGTGAAGATCAAGGTGAGTGTTTGCTTGGGGAAAGAAAGACTGAATATAGCATAACAGAGGGTAGAACTTAGAGCCCTTGGCTAATGCTGAGAAAGGTCAACTCCTTCCCCAGCTGTGCTTAAAGACCCCTCTAAATCACTAGTGTAGTTTACATAAAAAACCTAACCCAAACTCACAGAGTAAGATCTACCAGATCTTTCTGGATTTGTGGAATAACCAGATACTTTGTTTTGATGTCAATTTGACACAAGCTGCTCCAATTCTGTGTGATGCTTTTCATTTTTCAGTTGTGCCAGTGTGAGAAGAAGGGTTTTAGAATAATTTCTTTGGTACAAAGATATCGTCTCTTCCTATTAGTTATTTTAAAATATGCTATTTGTACTTTTCATATGGAAAAATGCTTAAGACACCTGATATATCCTGTAGTCCACACACACACACTGTAATCTCATATAACACATATACAAATGTTCTCATTATTGCTTATATCTACTTTTAATAGCTTCCACTGTGTTATTAGGAAAAATCTGTATGCACACTAGCAATTGTGTGCTTAGTGTACTTATTTTGTAAATGCTTTTCTTTTATTTATTTCTATTTTTAGAAGAAAAATAGATTTCTTTGTATTGGAAGACCTCTCTATTATATTCAGTATGCATCTTTCCACTCCTTTTTCATAGTAGATAATACCTTCTAGCCAGAAAATTAGAATAATTCCACATTCTAGTCTATTTTAAGTGACATTAATAATGATATATGGTTTATTTTAGATAATGAGCAGGTCAAGAGGAACATTTTAAGGGGATTTTATAACATTTGTAAAGCAAGCAAAGAAAGAAACAAACAAATAAAACAACAGCAGATAAACAGGAATGATTTCCTGGTTTCCTTTCACTAAGTTCTGGCAAGCTGAAATATTTTATTCTTCTGTGTGTATTTCAGTGAAAGCTGCTGCTTGTTTAGGAAATAACTTTCTTCTGATCATGAGATGGTAGACAGAAGAAAACTGGGGCAGTGTATGTTGCTTAAACGTAACAGATGGAAGAACAAATAGTAGTGACCAAGCATTGAAATGCTAGAAAGCATTAAAAATAAATAATTGCAATTCTTACATGTATCTCTTTTGAAGCTTAAGGATATTAAAACATTTACATATCTTAACTAATTTTTGTATGTTTTTGGAGTACTGATGCTGTTGAAAGTTGTTTTATTATTGGAAATCTGCAGCAGAACCAGGTCTGAACCAGGAAGCACTGCTGTGTAACGTGTCATGCACCACCAGGGAAGCACCTCCTTGGCATGCACTCAGTGATCTGGCACCTATGATGAAACCCAAGTGGAAAGGTTCTATTAACAGAAAATTACTGTTGATTATGATCTATATTTTAAAATATTTTTAAGGCAAGTTCCTGCCATCATCCAGACACACTTTTTTCACACCAGTAATGGGAACCCAGTCTTGGGCTTATGGCCAGGATTGGGTTTTGAATGTGGCATGTCTCTGTATCCCAGCCTACCTAGCTCCCTCCAGACCTTTGCTTCAACTGTACTTAATTCCTTCAGTAAATTCTGCCATTTTTTTTCCATTTATGATGGTGAGACGATGAACTCTTACATCGCAGCTATTCAGCTCAGATAGTAATAGGTGAATATTAAAATCCAAGTCAACAGCTACAGTCAGAAAGTTTAAGAGGCATTGCACAGACAAAATACATAGGTACAAAATACCCAGGCAGGTCTTTTTCAACATTGCAAGTAGCCAGCACTGTAAAATGAATTTCTGCAGACAGCTACCCGGGCACGATTTGTTCACCAGACTGTCATATCTAAATCTGTATCATCTCTCTACACAAAAGTGAGCTGTACTGCCTCCTAACACTAATTGTAAATGGAGCTATTACGGACCCAGAGAAGTCATTATGATGGCTCTTTGTCTAAGTCATCAGGCAGCCTGTAAAACGTTCTGTGTTTATGACAGTAAGTGTTGTATGGCTGCAAGAGCTGTATATCATGCCTGTCATTCCGGAGAAGCACCTGCTAACTGTTCATATGCCAGCTTGTAAAAAGATATACAAACGTCTTAGCTACAAAATCTTCCTTTTGTGTTTAATGAAATCAGTTTTAACTTTGGTCTGTAACCCTAGAAGTAGTAGTAAAAGAGGCTGTCCTTTTAAGAACATATACAAGAAAAAGAAGTCCTTTGACCAATGCGTAATTACTTCAAGAACAGAAAATTTTAGACCCATGCCAGTCTTAAAAAAGTTGTGCTGTATTTAGATCTAAACCAGCTTTTGGTGCTTTGAGCCCCAGACCAAACCCTACAGAAGAGAAATACTCCTCCATGTGTTCGTGTAGGGAGAAGAGGCAATGCAGAAAGCCGAAGGTATGTATCCCCTGGCATATCATCTTCATCAGTGGCTCTCAGCTTGCCTTTTGGCCCTGTGGTAAAATAGTGGATGGATGAAAGTCTGGATGCTCTGTACTTTACATCCCATGCCTTTTATTTTGTGGCACAAAAGGTTGCTTTACCTTGAATCTCTGCTCTGCAAGTATGCTTCTGCTGTCTCCCCTGCTCTTGCCCATGTCTTCTTCTGGGGTCATGTCAGGATTCAGAACTAAGAGAGACAACATTTTTACACAGCAAATGTCTTTGAGAAAAAGCAGTAAGTGTCCTTGGTTCTTGTATTTCATGCAGAGGTGCTTGAGGACACATAAATATCTGCAAGGAGTGTTTATGGGATACATAAAGCTCTGTCCCTGGCTTTCATGCTCACTCATCCTTAACCCCTCTAGAATTAAGAGATATACATAATAAATGATTCATTATGAGCAATTATCTCTGGAGATTTTTTTAATCTTATCAAAGCATAGACTATGTCAATCATATGCAAAGTCTCAGATGGAATTACTTCTCATAATCATCCACTCTTAAGTTTCTATCTCATTTTTACTGTGTCATTTGAAAAGAAGACCTGGTTCTCAGTGCCTCTTCTGCAAATTGAAAGAAAGAATGAATATATTTTAAAATCCATCTTCAGGATTCAGAGCCATCAGCTGAACAGCCTCTGGAGTCTTAGGATTTCTGATAAACTTTCATCAACAGAAAGTCAATCACTTCAGGGAAAGATATGTGTATCCCAGTGGCTGCGTACAAACAGGAGAGAGGTAGCACATATTAAATTAGATACCTTATCATGTAACACAGTAAGAATGGTGCTAATCTACATAATCCATTGCAACAATAGCCTGTGACACAGTGAAGTGCACAGATAACATTAATAAATAAAAACATTCCTGAAAGCAGAACAGATTACTGGATAGCCTTTGTGAAAAAGTAAAAACCCCAAAGTTTGGAGGCTAAAAATGGAAAAGACATCCAATAATTATCAAGGTTCCTGGAAACAGACCTGAAAGTTTCCATTTCTAATATGAATGTCTAATATGCACATAAGGACCCTACTATTGAAAACTTGATGAAAGGCAGACAAAAAAAGTCTAAAACAACATTAGGAAATAAGTATGCAACCTGAATTGCTTGGCTTCCATTAAGGGTAATAGGTGTTTCAATGTGCATTTCTTGCATTGAAAAATTTGCCCTTGATATTCCCATTTAATCTCACTGAAAGAAATTTCAAACTTCAGACAGCAATCTGCTAAATATTACACAATGCAAGAACAGCTAGGCACAGCCTTAATTTTGTTCAACTGCTCAGTATTTAAGATTAATGCAGAGAGCAACCTTCCAGATGGTATTGTCCAGGTTGGGAGCTACCTCCTTGCTGAGCTACATGCCTGTGATTTCTTGCCCTGCCATTGAATGGTAACACCACACCTCAGCTCAGGAAATACTCATGGAACTTTAGCTAGAGGCAAGAAGGACAAGAGCAGTTGTACTTGACCTGAATGTCTGGTGATGAGTATTGTGCTTAGCCACTTGCTATGCAAGGTCAGTCCCGCTGTAGTCAGTATGTTGGCTGGTGACTCTGAAAGAAGGAGGGAAAAGCTCTAGTGAGAATATGTAAACGAGGAACCTCATAAGGTGTAAAAGCACCCTGGTCTTTGTAAGATGCTGCGGAGGTTTGGGAGACTATGCAGACTGAGTCACTAGCTGGAGACTTCCTTCCATTCAAGCCAGCAATTTCTAAATCTTGTTTTTCTTTAAACAAGAAGTGTAGCAGGCAGATATTTTAGAAGTTAAAGCAAAGATTTCCAGTGTCTTCTGGTGATCCAGCTGTAGGGTTTTTTTGCACTGTTCAGGCATGGTTAACAGTAGCACAAGACACTTTCAAGGCTCGTACTGCATTCTCACAGACATGGACCAGAGATAGGGTCTTTCTGAAGAGCAAATTGTATGGAGGGACAAATACCTTGAGTCCCTGAAGAACAGAAACAATTTTCTCCTGAAAAAATTCAAATATCATTATAGCTTAATATAAATTTCTGCTGAACCTGTGGCTTATTATCATGAATGAAAAGGCTTCTACTGATTTGGCAGGACTTTGAACCAAATGGGTTTAATACCTTATTCCTATGTAAAACTATATGTATTCTACATAGATTCATAGAACAATGTTAACAGCCAGGCCCTACCAACATCAAGGTCCTCATTCACAAGAACGTGCAATGAAAACATTTGTAGTTTTTCTAGCTTTATGGCCTTCTGGTGCCAGAACTCATAAAAATTGTACAAATCTTTTTTGTTTGTTTGTTTTTAATAAGCAGGAAGAATTCATATTCTTTGTGTCTACTCTCCCTGTAGTAAAGCAATGTTTGAAACCTTCCTCTTCATATTGTCAAAAAATAAAATACAAAACCAAAATGGACAGGTGAAAGGTGACTAACTCTGCAAAAATGTAGTTCAAAATGTGTTTCCTTGGAAATTTATAAGCAGATTGAAATAATATGTCAGAATGACAATACATGTGGACCATTAACTTTCAGCATAGTAATGGAGTTCTGGCTAGATTTGTATCTAATCTTTCAGTAGTTCATTTAAGCCTTAGCACTTTAAATAATGAAATCACAAAATGAAGAAACTAAGGTGGATGTGACATTGACCTATATTGGTAAAAAATTAGTTCTTTTGTACTGCATGAGTATTTCAGTGAGCAATCAGGTAAGCACAGCTCAGTCTGTTCTCAGTCCACATGATGTGTTCATACATGTAGTGAGAACAACATCAAACTCTCTCTTTTTTTAACAGATGTGATCTGAAGCCAAGATCCCAATTAATGCAGGTGCAACTGGCATACCCAGTGATGATTTGGCCACATGTATACGGGCTTCCAGAACCTAATATTGGCAAGAGAAAGGTCCCACCTGCATTCTCTATGTGACAGGTGCGACTCAGTCTGTTGACTCACAGTAGCAAATGTTGCATCATTATAAACTCTGCTATGCTCTTTGTTAAGAGTATTCATGCTGTGCTTGCAAGGGAGAGTGCAATTCACAAGCTTTTGCCATTTTCCTTAATACTAAATACCTTAGATTCTGTTCCAGCAAAGGCATAATGCAAGGCGCTGGGAAGTGAAAGATCACAGCAAGGTTTTAGATCCCACAGTCATGCATGTGGATATGTGGTCCTGGAATCATCAATTTCCATTTCTGTACATGTGGGACCATTTTCAGGGATCGTAGCCTGGAAATGTTATGGATCAGTGTTTCAAGTGGGCATTTTAGGATTCCTCTGTAAGTACAGCATATAACTGACCACAATTGGTGGTTAGCTGAGAGGATCATGAAGTATTAATGAAATAGAGTGATATTAAAAAGGCACTGTCTTGATAACTGTTGTTCTTTAAAATTCAGACTGTGTGGGGAAGCTTCAAACTTATGGTCCATGTAGAAGTGGCTCTGCCTGCCATCACAAGAGTCAAGTGAGACAGGTCCTTTCAAGTCCTTCCTTAAGAGTAGTACTTTCATCCCAGAGAGAAGAGGCATTCCATGGCCCTGTCAATTTTCCACCTTTTCCAGTAGCTCTGGCAGGGTATGGAGAAAGACCCATTTCAAAGAAAGTCATATACTTCTTAGAGCCTGGGTAACTTCATGTGATTCTCCATAGAGACCATTGCCTCTGACATGTATGTTAACTTTCCACGTTCCAGTTATGTTGGTGTTATTATTGTTAATCTTGAAATTCTGATCTCATCTCTGGACCAAATAATCCTCACAAACCAAACTGGTATAAAGTCTTCTAATGCATATAAGGACCTTTTAGCATGAAAGGCAATTATAAAGTGCAGTTATCATTCAACACTCAGTTGTTATTGTAACAGAAAAAAGACTTAAAAAAGATATGGTGACTGACATGATTATATGATGGGTCGGTCTTTGGTAACAAACACGGCTGCTTCTTTTTCATGTGTGAAATAGTGTCTGAACCAAGATTTAGCAAAATTTCACTGTCATCCTCTAGAGTTACTGGCTTGTATTTCTTATTTACATTTAACATTAATAAGGACCCAGAAGCAGATTGAGAAAGTAGTATCCCTCAAGATATTCTAGAGCTTCAAAAGTGTGGTTTGTTTTCTCGATTGCAGTGAAAACCTCAGTTAGACTAGCAATTCTGATCTATTTTATTCTGAAACCCTGAGTAGCCTTATTTTAATAATGCTGAAGCAGAATATTACATTAAACAAAGAGTCTTACAAATAACACTTCAATAATATGAAACCTTATAAATTAAAGGTAATAAAAAAATGAAATTAAATGATTTCAGCTTTTCAAAACCAAGCTTTCAATATGACTGAGTCAAAGCAAAAGGTGAAAAATGATTCGATTTTACACTTTTCTTTCAATTTTGAGATGAAAATTGTCATTTGTCCGTTTTAAATCAACATTTCCCAATGTGAAACAGTTGTCTGGAAAATGCTTTTGAGCATACATTATTTGTTAAGAAAACATGTACATTAGAATAAGTCTTTGCTTGTTTCCTTCACTCTAAGTAACAGTGCATGTTTGACTGCCCGGCCGTGACTGCAAGGCATTAATGTTGGCAGGTCTTCCTTACAGTACAGGAGACACCTCTCGATTCCTCTGGGATGTGAGCCAGTATAAGAAACTCTGCTTGGCCTAGATGCATGTCTAAATGAATGGAAGTATTAAAGGAATGTAGCAACCAAGCCCCTTTCTCATCCTTAGGTCTTTTCTTCATACCAAACTAGTGATTTACAAAGCTAAACTATGAAATTACAATGTTGTGGTGTACAAAACTCTATCTACACTAGGGAAAAAGAAGGAAATGGGTGTGTGGTCTCGTCTGGTCATGTGTTTCAGAAATGTAAGTACCACACTGAGTGATATTAGTAGAATGAGAGTGCAGAATAACGAGTATGAGCGCAGACGTGTTTTCTTACCAGTAAATCCAGCTTTAAGCTAGGTACTCCAAACTACCTCCTTGTGTAGACATTTTTATGAGCAGTAAGAAAGGTAGCTTAGAAATGTGCTTTCTAAGCTGTTTGGCTCTAAAGAGATATTTTGAAGGCTTAATGTCTTCAAAGATGGGTTGAGGTACTTCATTCAGGTTTGTGACATTAATAAACTTCTCACAGAGAGCTACCGTGGAATAGCATGTGTTCAAATCAATACTAACTTCCTAACTTGTGCAGTCTACTCTTTAGACCCAAATCCCTCAGCTCAGGGTTGACACAGGGCCACTGGCAAAATTATCTTCCAGCTACATATACACTAATGCTTAACATGCCATACCTCTGCCAATCTCAAGAGAGACTAGCATCAAGCAGCTGCCACCAGCAGCTGTGGGCATTCAGCACCTCTGAAAATTAGCTGCAGGATATCTTAAGTCTGGTATTCCAAAAGTGGTGAATTGTAAATTGGAAACTGCAATTGAAAACGTAGCTGTAGTTCTTGAATTTTTCATAAGAATTGCTACAATTAAATCCTTATAGTAGATATAAATAAGTGGGAAAAATCAAAAGACTTGCTATACACACTTGAAAAGAACTCATCTGAATGATACTCGCTCTAATTGTTTCAATTAACATCTTAAAAGTAATGTTGATAATTTTGAAATAATAAATAAGATTAGCAAATTACGAGTTAAGTGAAGCTACAGTGCAAGGTCAGCAGCTAGTGCGACATCACACTAAACAGCAACATGAGCAAATTTCTTGGTTAAAAGTTTGATAAACCTACTGGGGGTTAGGCAATAAAAGCTGAACATCAGTAGCAGTTAAACTGGTATGGAAATACTGGAAAAAAAAATAATTGAGAAAAATAACTTCAATGCCTTGTTTACCCAATTTCACCTTACAGTTTCTTACCCAACAACCCACATGCTTACCACAGATTTTACAGCCAAGATATCTGATTCTACTCAATAACACAGTTTGAATAGATAGGGAGGCATAGCCTACATTTCTAAATTTATATTGGTGCTTAATTTGGTGTCAGATATCACAAAAATATTTCTAGAGTCATATTGCATGTCACAAACTATGCCATGCAAGTTGCAAAAGAACAGCTCCAGGTATAGGAAATCCCCTTTCCTCCAGCCAAGCTTTGTAAATGAGAATTATTTAAGCTACCAGAGTCAGTAGGACAACATCCAAATCAGTTCATGTCACTGAACTATCTTAAAGCTCCAGAACTTCTAAAAACTTCATGGATGCATTCCACATTAGTGGTCTACCTGGAGAGCTTTTGCAGTTAATATCCTCATTGTTCACGCTTAGCAAGCTTTCACATCGTGGACTAGTCTCAAAGTGTTCAAAATGGATTTCTTTTGGACAAACTAAACCAGGACATATGGTTTCAAATGCAGTGGGCTCAGTGTATGGAGGCAAACTAGATCTGGTTTGAAGTAAAAGCTCTCTGAGATACAGCTAGTGCAGGTATCAGTTCCTAAGCACTAACTGTTTCTGTCTACACATCTTTCCTTATTGGACTGCATTACTTGATAATGTAGACACAGCTTATCTGGCCATGTCTCATTGTCTCCAGCTGCTGGCTGGAGATTGTGAGCCAGGCTGCCTATAATTCCTAGGTTGCCTGGCTGTATGCAACATCAAGACCATTCTAAGACTTGTTCGCTTCTGTGGGGTTTGCAGAGGATAAAATGAGCTTTGCAATAGCCTTCCCTTGAGCACTTTGGAGACAAAGCAAGCTGGGCTTTGATAGGCGGTAGATTTAAGATTAGGAGTCTTTCTTCTGTCTCCACCTGGACTTGCACCAAGGTTTTAGGACCTGTGTGTTCCCCCGTCCACTGGAGATGAAACAAAGCAATAAGAGTGATTTCTGGTTGGCTGCTGCACATCCTGAAAGAAGTGCAAAATACAGTACAGCTGTTCCTCATCTGTGTCTTTCACAGAATGCACAGCAACATGGGCTTCAGGGTGGAAGGACTTTCTGGGAATGGAACATAGAATGATTTGGGTTGGAAAGGACATTCCTGGAGTTATTCTTCCTGCTCTTCTCATTCCCAAGCCCAATTTCTTCCTTTTCCATCTTCTTCTTGGAAAGAATATTTTGAATGGTTTTCCTTTTTCAGAGAAACTCTAGTTTCTTGTAATAAAAACTTCAATGTCTGTAGCAAACCTCACCAGTTCTAAAAAGTAAAAAAAAAATCCATATGGTTTCCTATGTCAGAACTAGCATGTAGAATCCACAGGAACATCCACCCATTGGCTTAAGAATGCAGCAAACCCTCAGTAAATAAGCAAATTATACAATTGCCTGTATAGTCAGATGGATATTCTGGTGATTCCTTCTGTCTGGGCTTTGTCTGAAGGCAGGGGAAGACACTTCTCATGCCCGTCACCAGGAAAAAGGAGCTTCACATTTCACATTCTGGTGTTGTTACTATGCAGGATTTCCTAGGTACCTGGCTAGTGGAGATGATGATTGTCACAGTTGTGGGCAGACTCAATGCATCTGCTGAACTCCCTTGGATATGTTCTATTCATTTTGTGATTTCTGCTAGCAAAGAGATTTCTGGAGAGGTTTTTTTTATATATAATCTCATTGTGTTTTTCTGGGACCTGCTGCCTATGAGCAGCTGCTGGACAGTGCAAAAGTTGTGTGCTTGATGAGAAGTGCCCTCTAGGAATAGACTACTGGGCTTTTTCCATCACTACAAGCCATACATCAGCAGTGCACATTTAAAATTTGGCAGTGGCCTGTTCCTGGTGCCTGTGAATTCTAAGGAATGCAAATTACTAATAAGCAAAAGAAATAGCTTATTTTATTTCTTTTGAACAGTAAGTCTTAGTTTCATTTGTTGGGTTTTTTTTGTAAGATAGTTACTTTAACAGACTGCACCTCCTCCTAGCAGGCCATGAATGTTAATATTTTAATGTTTATTCTCATATCTCACTTGACTGTCAAAAAAGTAGTATTTAGGAGTACACTTCATTTAATGCAGTGTATTAAAGTAGTATTCTCTCAGAATAAGTGCATTAGGCTTCTCATGCATGATATAAAATTTATAAAGGAACCGGATGCTAAAAAGGAAGGGAAGGAGAAGGGAAAGGGAAGGGAAGGAGAAAGGGAAGGAGAAAGGGAAGGGAAGGGAAGGGAAGGCAAGGGAAGGGAAGGGAAGGGAAGGGAAGGGAAGGGAAGGGAAGGGAAAGGGGAAAGGGGAAAGGGGGAAGGGGGGAGGGGAAAGGGGGGGGGGGAGGGGGG
>JANHFX010023129.1:15038-48350 GCA_027560015.1 Chloroceryle amazona | reverse complement strand
GCTGTGGAGTCTCCTTCTCTGGAGATTTTCAAAACCTTCCTGAATGTGTTCCTGTGAGACCTGTGCTAGATTGTATGATCCTGCTCTGGCAGGGGGGTTGGACTTGAAGATCTCCAAGGTCCCTTCCAACCCCTAATATCCTGTGTGAAATTTATATCTTTACCCTGTGTGAAAATGATATTTTCTTCTTCTTTGTTCAATGAAATGCTGCTGCTAGCATTTGGTGTGTCTTGCTAGCATAATTAGGTGTCGAGTAATGTCAGATGGCTGAGGCATACAGCTGTACTTCAAGGAAGTGCCCTCCTCCTGTTTCAAGTTTGGAGAGTCCCTCTCTTGTTCAGATCCTCAGGAATCTGCTGAAAGATTTCCCATGCTCACGTAGCTACTGTGAAAGGGCTTCTGTTGCATCTTTGCCCTTCAGCACTGAGAATGGCCCTTGTCTTTGATTCTACTGAGGAGTATGGAGTGGCTAACAGACTTTCAGATAATTTATTTCTGGAATAAACCCTACTGCAGTTACTCTTAAATGTTGTTTTTCCCTATGAGACACTTGGTACTCTGTCTGTGAGATGCCTTTCTCTTCCTTCTCCTTACTTCTGCCTTCTCCTTGTTCTCCACCAAGCCATTAAAAACTAAGCCTCTAGAGAGATAGTGTGTTAATGTTGCTTTTGAGAAAAATCAAAGTGGAGTTTTATGGAAATGAACTGAATGTAATCACATAATACAGTATATGAACACAGAGTAGCACGAAAGTTTTTGGAGTGTTTCTGTTTTACCAAATATCCAGGAATAAAGCAGTTCCATACAACAGAAGGCAGGGAAAGAGTGTAATTCATGGATTTCAAGAGGTTGAATTTGGGTACCAACTTAGCTGCTTTTCCCTGAGTAGCATGTGGTTACTTACCTAGCCAGTGTTGTGTGACGGGCATTTCTGCTTTTCTGAGTGAAAGAAACTTGACCACTTGAGATATTTCCCTGCCACCTCCCCTCCTAAAGGTCTAACCTGAACTTTATGGCATTTGTTGACTTTCAACCTGTTGATATGACACTGAAGCTCATAAGGTGGAAAAAAATTATTGTATTGCAATGTGATATGTCGATGTGTGATTTTTCTTCCTATCAGTAGGTTACTTTATTGAGATCATAAAATGAAAATCAGTTTTTCATTTCAACTTCCCACTTGTTCCCCCTTAATTTATTGAAACAATTCCGCAAAGAGTAAAAGAGATTCATTTCCAGTGTTTTTAAAGTAGGAGAGCAGTTCTAAGGATGAGAAAAAGTATCTTACAATAGAGATGAAAGAGAAGTTGAGAAAATGGAAAATTGAATGCCTTCACAGTGCTTTATTGAATATCTTCAACTTTCATGAAGCACAAAGGCATTGCTACATATTTTAAGTTAGCAGGTAATAAATTTTGAGAGACAAAACAAAATACAAAGTAGAGTAGTTACTTTTTCCCTCTCTGATCTGTTGATGAGACAAACCTACAGCAAAAGTCGTTAAAAACTGGACGTTGTCCATTCACAGTAATTAAATCAACCATGGTGTTTATCTGGTATCTTAGGCTTAGAAATAACAAGAAGAGTGCAGCAAAAATAAATGCTTAATGTTGCTATTTTATGCCTAAATGAAGAGATTAAACTGCAGCTAGAAATGCCAGCTAATTATGTGACCATTAAATAAGCAATTAACTATGCAAATGTGCTATCATTTAGTCACCTTCATTGTAATCTAAAAGGTTCCCGTATTGGTCCTCTTTCTGCTTTTTCTATATTGACTTCTATTTATAGGAGACATGTCAGTGATCTCAAAAGGAGAATGTAGATAAAAACTATTCGGGTCCAAGGGCTGTCATTTTATCATGTTTGCGTTATGCCTAATGTAACAAAGCAGTTATTTTGACTTGAGTTGCTGCTAGAACTATCAAAAACTTTATTCAAAAGAGAGATTTACCCTCGTCAGTGTGTCATCTAAATTACAAGAAGTAGACTGGGGAGCCAAGCAAGTCTTTTGATTTTTGGAAGTTAAATTAAAGAATTGTTCTGGTTACAAGGCAAGGTGTCAAAGGAAAATTCAGGTGGCTAATAAATTTTTTTGTTAGAAAAATATCTCCAGTAGATTTTGAAATGGAAACATTTCTGAAAGTGTAGCCAGGTGGAAAGAACTGCATGGTGCTGATGTCTGCAGGACCTGAAGGATACAGATGGTCAGCAACTTAAAAGGTTGAACACTTTCAAATATACATGGGATAGAAAGAAAGAGAATTCAATGAACAAATAACCCTTGATGATCATACGTCTCCAACTTATTTGAAGTGAGTGAGTCTTCTGAAAGCACTTCCATTCAGACTAAAAGCTTTCATGAGAGGACCCAAGGCTCACTAGACACCAAAGAATTGGAAGCTCAGCTGCTGCTCATAAAACTGCATTTTTAGATGAAGATGACAAGTTAAAACAGAATTTTAATGTTATCGTACCTCAGAGACAGAAGAAAACCTATTAACTGTAGATGGCCTGACCCTAGAGAAAGAAAATAGAATAGAATGAATGCACAGGACTCCTTAGGAGCTAATGAAAATACTGAAAAATGTCTGTGAGAAGAACAATCATCTGGATAATCACAAACATGAACATAAGTGATGCAAATGCTAAATGGATGATCTCACAGTCAGGTAGTGATGAGAATAAGAGCATAGAAAAGATGAAGAAATAGCCATAGTGAGTATGAGTTACATGAGTTAAATATAAAATGTGTAATGCAAAACACGTACAAAAATATGTGCTAGAAACTGAAGTTATATGTGGTTTCTTATTTAGTTGTGCAGACCTGATAAATAAAAGATCTCAGAAGCAGGGGAGTTTATACCAATCATAAAAAGTAAATTGGTAGTTCAGTTTAGGGCATCAAAACTGGACTTGGATTTGGTATGAGCCACAGAAACTGAGGTGCATGTCACAGTCAGAATGAAGAAAGCTAAGATAGCCAAAATGTTCTGAAAGGATCCTGAGTATTTTCTTTAAATCATTTATATGGATGCCACACATGGTCAGATTACTGAGATGGAAAACTTGAGTGGAAACACAGGCAATCAAATAAGAACAATTTTGATGTTCTAAACAGCCACCAGGAGTCTAATCAGCAACTTTGAATGCCCAGTGATAACTGTAAAAATAAGTCACAAACAATAGACTAAATTCTATGTTGTGAAGTCACTGACTTTCAAAGTTCTCTTTCTCTGTTCTTGAAAAGATTGAAGTTGATCCATACACCATGAGGAGATGCTCACAGCACATCTTCTGCAGCAATTTAGGTTATGACAAATTCTTCCAGCCTAATAACCGGGGATGTTGATATCCTACAAATACCGTGGATCAGACAGAGACCCATCTAATAGAAAACTGAGAGTCTTTATGGAAGCTTGGTCCTGAGTCACAAATCCCCAGGAAAAGGACATGGTAGTTCTACTGATTGTTCAACTAGTTGGTAATTAGTAGAACACACCACATACTGAATAGCTAAACTGAGTCAATTCGGTTCACCTGGTCATGACACAATCAATCATTCCTTGTTGTTGCGCATAAAACCAGCTGCTGTGGCAGCCTTACGCTGACAAGTGAGCAGAGATTGGTGTTGCTTTTTGTGAATGTAGACATTAGAAAATAACATCTTAAGGTGTTTGGGAAAAACTGTGTGGGTTTTTTTGGTGGTTTTGGTTGGATTTTTTTTTTTTTGTGTTGTTGCTTTTTAAATTCCTGTTATGAAACTAAATGAGCATTGTGTCGACTTTATTTGCGGTACAGTTTTAATGTGCTAAAAATTCCAGACCTTAATGTGTTGAAATAGCATCCAGGCTTAGCAACACTTTTTTCCTAAATAAAAAATACAGAAAAAAAATAGGATATGTATTTGCTTTATAGAATTATAACAAATCATAACATAGGAATATATTTCTTTTAAGCAGATAAAAATTCAGAAATGGAAATTTAAAAACAAAATACCAATTTTGTGATTAAATTAGCTCTTTGCTAGTAAAGGGGCTATAAGAGTACTTCCATTTTAATGTGTTTCTTTTTTTTTTTTTTTGTAAAATAAAAATGAAAACTGAAAAGTAACAGGTCAGAGAACCTTCTCTACCTCCAATTCATAGGAAAAGCTATTGCACTATATTTCATGAACCCAAATTCCCTATTTTTTTTTTCCAAATTCAGTTTGGATCTCAGTTTTGCTCCCTTGTAATGTCAATAGTCCTGTGTAGGGATGACCCTGCATCCACTGACTTCATTATTTCTTCACGGGGCTGTGGATGTTCTCCTTACTAATTTCTTACATGTATGTAACTAATGAAAACAGAGATTTTTAATTTTATCAAGTAAAATTCAGACACGGAGATAAACTTTGGTCATTAAAATGTAGAGTTGAGTTGGTGTGGAGTGGAATGGTTTAGGTCCTGCTCCTCAAAAGGTGCATAAATTCAGTTCTCCTTTGAGTGGTATGTTTTACTTTTCAGTTTTACTTGTGATAGTTACCACATGACTGCTAGCACATCTCAAGTCCCCATTTTTTAGTTCTGTGCTCTTTTTCTAATTCCTGTTGTTCTTCTGTTTTCTGTTTTTCAGGGTTTTTTTTAATGTGTTTGGTTTTGGTTGGTTTGTTTATTTTTTGTGTTTATTTGTCTGTATTTATTTTCTTTCATATTTATACTTCCTCAATTAATTCTTCTGTTTGAACAAATGCAAAATCATATTGCTTTCAAACCTGGGAGTTTCTTTACAGTAAAGCAAAACTTTCATCTGTTATCACTTTCTTTTTGTGCAGTGCATCATTAAGATCAGAAACTGCAAAGTGAACTGACACCTTGTTTATAAAGATGTAGCCAAAACCTTCTTAGACCTAAAGACCTCAATTTTCTTGGTTTTGTGCTTTCTTGTACCAAGTGTATATTTTTTTCTTTGTATTTTCTTTGACATTTTCTTGGATCTTCTTCAAAACTGTCTTGTTCTTCTTGATCATTCCTTGACCAGCAATGACAATTATTTCTCTCTGCCTCTTCTCCATTGGGCAAAAGAGCAGTAGAGGCTAAAGACAGCTGCTAGTGCTAAAATCATTGCTTACTTTGCAAGGATGGAAGGCAAAAACACTGGAGGGGAGAAAGATGTTTTTATTAGGAAGAAGTCCTGATGTTTGAATCGTCAGGCACCTGAAATAGTCTCCAGATCTACAAATCAGGAGTACAGAGTACTCATACAAACGAAGTAATGAAAAAGAATACTCTAGTACACAGTAACAGCTCACGTGACTTTAACAGATTTATTAAATGATGCTTTGTCACCCAGCACTGTGATCATTGCACGTTTGGTGTCTTAAGTTTGTTTTCTTACTGGTTACAATGGGAAGTCATCTATCCTTGCTTCAGAAGGGTTGAGATACTTTGTATTGACTCTGGTAACACCCTTTGTGGAGCAGAGGAGAGAGATACTCACTTCTGTACCTTCCCTGGTGTAAAAGTAGATAGCTTTTTCTATGACTTTTCAGATATTATTTCCAGGGACAGAGGATTAATATGCTTGTAGTGGCAACAACTACATTCTTCCAAAGCTGCAAACGTTAATCCCAGTCAGACAGACTACCTCGGAGCCTACCCTTGCACCTCTGAAATCTAACAGCACTGGTTAATATTTAGTATTAATGGTGCAAATGTGAAGTTGCTTGTGTTTTTTTTTCTGCAGATATGCCTGCTACATGTAGCAGGATTAGAATGGTTCTCCTCTACCCTCTAATCTATGCAGCTTCACATACTATTTATGAGGACACTTTGTTTATAAGCTCCATAAGCTGCTATTGGGTTTCTTTAGTACTTACCTCAAGTATTGGCAGACTGCTGTCTTCCATAACAATGTGTATAGATATGATAACTTCTTTTCTTTGTCAGGGTCTATTGCTTTGTCTAGAGTTTATTCCAGAGCATTGAGCACACTTCTGAGGACACCATTTCTTCCCCTTGAGCTACCAATCATCTGATTGGTTATGAGGAACCCAGTTAGTTTTGAAAACTGTGAGAACAATTCATCAGCTTCTTATCAATCATAGATTCTTCATGGTTTCTTTTTTTTTCTTGCTGATTAAACAGCTCTCATTCATTTCATTTTATCTGGAGTGTAGTATTACACTTCTGTGATTTAGTCTCACTGTTGGGTTCCTCTGACTGTTAAAAACATAAACCATTTCGCAGCTTGTGTCTGACATTTTCCTCTGTTGATTAGCTGTTCCCTGCACTTACAAAGTGAGTTTTCTTTGTCCTGTTACCAGAATTTTAGCTTTATTTTGAAAAAAATTAACATTTATTTTGATGACTTGCTTTGGGAATTAGATAATGGTCATCAATCACTTGGAGCCAATGAGTTCAGAAGAAGTTTGCTTCTTTCCATGTCTGAGCACTGCCATTTCCAATTGAGTCTCAGTTTTTGATCAGGACAGTGTGACACAAACCTCTTGCAGAGCACAGCAATGATCAGATGATTCTATGCTTTAACAACAAAGGCTGGATCCTCAGCCTTTTTCTGAGTTTTATCTCCGCTAAGGGGTTTTGATCCTGTCATGGTTTAGGGTCAGGGCGGCCCCTTAGACCTATAACAGATGTTCTCTGTTAACCCTTCTCCCTCCCCAAAGGGGAAGGGAAAAAGGGACACTTAGCCATTAGAAAAGGAAACTAGAACAGTTTTAATGAAAATAAAATTAATAATAAAGATGGAATATATACAAAACCAGTATTGAACCCAACCCCCCTGATGGTAATTACATCACTGTCACCACTGATGCTGTGGGGCAGGCACTGGGGGAGTTCCGGACTGGGCCCCACAGCAGACAGGAGCTGTGTTCAGGAACTGGATTCTGGAACACACCGACTGGGATCAAAGGCAGAACAGACAGAATCCTCCTTGGATGCTCTGAGGAAGGAACTGAAAGAGGACCTGAGCCAAACCAAGCAAAGCTGGCAAAGTTGTCCAGGAGGGGAGAAGAGCCACAGACCCTCCAGATCCCTCAGCTTTATACCAAATATGACGTATATGGGTTGGAATACCTTGTAGGTCAGTTTAGGGTCACCTGCCCTGTCCACTCCTCCCTGCAGGTGCAGCCTTTCACTTACCTGCACCCCCCAATGTAGTGCACAAAATCCAGCAGTGGCCTTGGTCTGCACACCAGTCCTTGGTAGTAACTCTAAACATGGGCTGTTATCACTGCCAGCAGCAGACACTGTCTGTGAAAAGACACTGCTAACTTCAGAAAGTGCAGTTAGTTAGAAGAACTGAGCTGAAAAGTAAAATCACTGAGCAGAATTAGTTCTGGTCTCACTAAAACTAAGACAGATCTTTAGTGTGCCACCTTGTAAAAAAAACCCAGCTGAATAAAAATATCCAAAGTTTTTGTGTTGTATGTGCTTGAGTATTCCTCATGATGTGTATTAGTGTTTGCTGGAGTAACTCTGCATAATAATAGGAAAAATTGTTCTTGCTCATGGGATTCAGAAAAGAGTTGGAAGACAAAGTTCTGTCCTCAAAGACAGAAAAGTGTCAGACAGAAACAGTGAGATGATTTCTGTTACATAGAAATAATTCCCTTTCTGTTAAAACAAAGCTGACTGAGAATTGTTTGTAAATGTGTGTCTTGATACATCAGGCAAAAACGTTTTATCTGAACAATTAATAAAACCTACATTAAGTTTATGTTTAGAGAAAAGCTTAAAGTTTATGTTCAGATCAATTAATTTCAAGTCTGCGTATGGAGTGCCTGGCAAACAAGCAGACAATAACTTCTAAGTAAGAAGTGCTGGAGGGGAAAATGGGTTTGGCAGCTACCGCCATTCTGTAAAAGCCTTGGAGTAAGATTTGACAAAGAGGTTAGATTGCACCAAAACTTCGTGCTGCTGCTAAATGCAAGTGGGCAAATGCCCAAAGGAAAGCTGAAGTACCAAGCAGGGAACTGCAGGTGGTGATGTGATATACAAGGGCACTGTGGCCTTGTCCACAAAGGATTTAGGAAGACATGTAGCAGAAAATGTGGTTTATCCTGTTTTAATGAAGGACGTGTATGAAGGAAAAATGTTACCTCCTCCAAAACTACTTTTATTAAATTATTCATGTTTTCTTCACGGGGAAAGACATTTTGATCAACTTAGAAGACAAGTGGAATAATATAGAACTGTAATACTCATTCCCATGGAATGAACTGATATCAATTGATAATAAATTTACCTCAGCGCTGCTGTTAAATTTGGGAGTTGTCACATACCCCTCTGGACAGTCTTTCTCCTCTCTCCCTCCACACAGACATTTACATGGTTTAATATCCTGTTAGGTGGCATTTTCTTCTTGGAGAACAAAAATTTCAATAGCTAGACTGGTTTACAGTCGTGAATCAATGCAGGGTGTTTAGTAAATAAGGGGCAAAGCAATGCCAACACTGACAAAATCAATTCAGAGAACACCCATGTCCTGCCATGCCTTTCCTATATTTTATGATGTAATTAATAATGGGGAATTAATTTTTTAGAAGAAAATGTATTGCACTCAATAATACCTGCTCTTCTTTGGTAGTAGCCTTTTTCCTTAAGCTGCTGTGCTTTCTGGATATGTTCTTTAACCTCACATAGTGAATTTCAAGTCTCTGTAAAGCCATACTATTACCAACATCAAACATTCCTTTCATTTTACTGTAAAAAATTGACACTGTGGAATTTCATACTTAGTCCCTTAATAATTTCCACAAATATGACAATATTTTATTGTCTCTACCAAACTAGGTTCTTTCAATATTATGTGCTGCTACTAGGGATAATACAGCCCAAACTATGCAAAAAATACAGAAGTAGAGTTAAAACCTGATGAAAACACTATGTTTAAACATGCTTCAAATTTGGAGATATGCAACAGACTGGATGTTTGCAAGTGTTCTTTTTCTCAATAGCCACTGTCAGGCCTGATTTATGCTTGGTGAGGCAGATTACCCAAAAGACTTCCATTTCCTTTTCTGGATTATAGATCATGTTGCTGTGGATGCAGCTCTGTGTGCATGTGTACTGATTTTAATCTGTCACTCTTTCCTTGGGGAAGTGTCCTTCCTTTTTAAGAATGGTTGTTTCATAAGCAGTATTATACCCTTCCCAATCTTGTTTTTATCACCTCAGGATTATTGTCTAAATCCTTGTGAGAGATTAACAGAGTAAAGCTGTTCTTGACCTATAACTTTGTCTTTCAGAAGATGCCTAACTGATTCATTTAGTTGTAAAAGCAATTTGAACAATCCTATTACTTAATCTATTATTGGAAATGTGTGAAAGAGCTTTTAGATCAAGCTGTTCAAAAGCATGTTTTAATGTTCAGAATTTCTAGAAAGAGTCTCTTTTGAGAATCTTGCTTGCTATACATCCTAAGTGGACAATGTAGTAGTTCATATTGGAAAAGAACAATAATACTGTATGTGACAAAAGCAGAAGAAAGCTTATTCAGGTTTTGGGTCTTACTTAAGGTATGGCACTCAAAATAGGTGGTGTGAGGATAAAAGGCCAGGGTTTTAGGAGTACCTGCATCAGGAAGGAAAGAAAAGGTCTGAACATTATGGGACACTCTAGGTTACAGAAACAGAGAGTAAAAAGGAATAGGGCTCTGTGAAGGTTGCAGTGATGCAGAAGATGTGATAGGGAAGATGTGAGTCCTGTACTTCCTTACTGTACCTGCAGTAGATGTGACCTTTAGGAAGCATAGGGAGTTTTGCTCTAGAGAGGTATGTCATGTCACGTGTCAAGAATAGTTAAAGAGGTTTGGGAGCAAAATCAGAATTCTGGAAAAGAAAGAATGGATTTTTCATGGGAAATTCGTATATAAGTGGAAAGTCATGGACAAAATGTCTGGGAGAAACAGAAGATGGAAAAAAAGGGGAATAAGAGATCAAGGGGTGAATTTGAGAGGGGAGGTTTCAATGAAAAAGGGATGGAAAGGAAGGGGTATTGAAGGGATGGATACCAAGGAATTTTCAGAGCAGGGTGGCAGAGAGAAAATAGAGATAAGGAAAGGTACATAAGATGGAAGATACAGGAAACTCATGGGAGAGTGGAAACATGAAAGAAGAGAGATTTTGAGGGAGGTCTAAGAGAGGGAGAGTCATGACAGGTAAAAGAATAAGAGTAATATAAAAGGAGGAATAGCGGAGACAAATGATGGAAAAGCAGCAGGTGGTAAGTTACAACAAGCACTCAGAGTATTTCTTTCTCACTGTTGTTGGCAGTAACCAATGTGCTGTCTAACTGAGCCGTCATTGACTCTCGGATTGTCAGTTTGGGAGTAACTAAGGGTAACAGTACTGTTTCACTACATCTTTAGGTTATAGTAAATATGTCACAAGTATCTCTGTCATTGGGAACTTTGACAGGAATCTCTCAATCACTTTTTTTTATATTTAATCTGTTTTAGTATGTTGTCCTCATGCTGGGAAGTGGAAGAAAAAGTGCATAATTGCCATAAGAAAATAAATAAATTACAACAATCAGTAGTTCAGGATTTCAGAGTAAAACTAAGAGAACTCTGTGATTGTCTTTTCACTGGGGAAAATTCTCATAGAGACTAAGTTATTGGACAGTTACATCTTAATATATTTAACTTGCTTGCCTCTTCTAGTGCTGATACTCTTAGGCACATCACTCTTGAAGATTAATTAAAATGGAAATGTTTTAAAATACACTAATGACTATTCTCACATACCGATTTCCTGAAGGCAGCTCCTGGAAAATTAGACTGAAAGTAATTCTAGTTTATGAAAAGATCTTCCTAGTGTTTATGATACTGCACTATTGCAAAAGAAGGTTATCACTATGCTTCAAACATTCATCGTGGTAAGTGCAAAAAAATAAATCATCCTGACTGCAGAAACACAGTTTTATAGCTATAAATTATTGGATTGTAAATTACCTTCTTGGAATAGATACTTTTAGTCTGGAATTCTCTTACAAGGAATCTTTATGATCTCATTAGGTTTCCCCTTTGCAGCATAAATTTAAATAATTTAGCTTTTGATTACTAATTCATGGCATAGTAATTTGCGAATGTTTACATTCTATGAAGCTCATCTATTAAATTATTTATCATCTGATACCACTTCAATAAGCATTTGTTTAATTTTTCATGCTTTACATACAATACCATTAGTACAACAATACCACACAGTGCAGATTACTGTAGAAAAGCTCGATATTTTTAAGCAGAAAGATAGAAATGAACATTCTCAAACAGTATAGGATATCTTTGATGTCCCTGCTGCTTCTATCTCCCCACACACCTTTGTTGATAATATGTACTGTGACCTTGTACTGCATTTACCATTAGAAATTACTAGCAGTATGGAAACAGAATCAAATGTCTAATACTTCTGACAAGGGGGATTTATGGTGGCTATTTAATCTTGTTTGCACCAGCAGTTGCTATTGTTTGTTGCTATTGAAGTGTTTAGAGAATCAGCTCTAGGTGAAACACAATGTCATGAGGCATCAGTGTGAACAAGAAGGAAACTTGTTTCTTGTAATTGGGTACAAGGTTAAGGGAGCACATGCAGAGTATTGAGGATGAGGTGTGATGCTGGCCAGGGTGTCTAATTGTCTCCACTTTGAGAGGGTGGGTAGTATTTGTGTGATGTAGCCTTTGTTAGGTAAAACAGCAGCACCAATCTCAGAGCTTTTTTGTATGTGTGGTGTGACTGATCAACAGCTATACAAAGGTTTTTTGATCATTTACATATTATATTGAGCAACACAGAACTCCTTTCTCTGGGCTTTTATTGGAATAATTTTTTTTTTTAAAAATAGTTCTTCCACTGATGCAAACTAAGAGAGCTTGTGTGATGAGGTTCAACACTAGTAGATGTGCCAGAACTTGACCTGTGTTGATGTTTGGTTTGAACTATATATTTCTGGTTTGCTTTCATTCATTGAACTCTGTCTTTGAGCTTACAAGTTATTTAAAATACTTTATTGAATTTGCAGCTAGGTCAAATATGTTCCATAGGATTGGTTGCCTCAAATCACACTGCAGTGCATCTCATTACTACTTATTACATTTTATTAAATTTTCATGAGGATCATAAGTAAAGAATATACAGTATTCAGATTTCTGCCTGAAGAATCAAATGGAGCTTCCTGTTTTCACTGTCCATGAATTTATGAACCTCGTATTTGATTAAACTGTGTGGTGAGGTTCAAGGTTAGTAGATGTGCCAGAACTTGACATATGTTGATATTTGGTTTGAACTATATATTTCTGGTTTGCTTTCATTCACTGAACTCCGTCTTTGAGGTTCCAAGTTATTTAAAATACTTTATTGAATTTGCAGCTAGGTCAAATAATATCCATACGATTCATTGCCTAAATTCACACTGTGTGCATATAATTCTTACCAGAGTAATGCTTACTACAGAGTAATAATTACTAATACACACTAGTATTAGTAATTAGTATTATTAATTAGTAATAGTAATAATGCTGTAGGTAATTGATAAGTAAATAGTAGGTAAATGAAATGAGTAATGGTGATCAGACTACATGTTAAAGTTTATTTCTACGTATTGCTTGAATCTGAGGTTTGGCAGAACAACAATAATTCAGAGAGGAGGTACCTAAGGAGTTGTTAATTTATTATTTCAACTTCATGTCTCAAATCATAAATCTGGGGTTTAAGTTCAGGCTCTTGTAGTATAGCAAAACTCTGAAGGTTCACTTTGACTTACATATGAGCTTTATTGAGAGAGAAGGACAGACCTCAAGAGACTGATCCTATGGAATATGTTTGAGCAACATGGCAAGTATGTTTATTGAGTGAAAAGTTGTCAGGGAAATTATGTCTCTTGTACCGTAAAGGCTGGAGTTGAACATGTTCCAGTGTCTGTACTATCGGTTGAACAAGGTCCTTACTCTGTGTTCATTCAGCTAGATAGGAAATTTGTCCAATAATCCCCCCCCCCCTTTTTATTTTTGTCATTGAAAATTAACTTTCTGTTTCTGTGCATTATTTAACAAATCAGCACTTTTTTTCTTTCTTTTTTTTTTTTTTTTTCTTTTTCTTTTGACTCTGTAATATCTTAACAAGAAAAGTAAGCAGTGTTAGGTCCATATAGTAACTCATGCTCTGTCTTCTGTTTGTAACCTGTCTTGCAGCTGACTTATATTCTTAAATTCTGTAGTCAGAATTACATGATAAGGTAAATAGAATCACAGAATGCTTTAGGTTGGAAGGAATTTAGAAATTTAGAATCATATAGTTCCAACCCCTCTGCCATGGGCAGGGACACCTCCCACTAGTCGAGGTTACTCAAAGTCCCATCCAGTGTGGTTTTGAACACATATAGTGATGGAGCATCCACAACTTCCCTGGGCAACCTGTTCCGGTGTCTCACCACCCCCAGAGTGAAGAACTTCTTAATTTCTAATCTAAATCTACCCTTTTCCAGTTTTAAGCTATTACCCCTCATCCTATCACTACAAACCCTTGTAAATATTACTTCTCTGGTAATTACTGTTTCTGTCATCTTTTTTAGTGATTGATTGTAGGACATTGGTATGTACGGAAATGGAAGGGATTTGTCATTGGTCCTAGTGGTCCTATTGCTATTCCTGGTCTTATTTGTATCACTGTCTGTTATAAAGGCATGAAATACTACTTTTTAATTTTTTTTCTTGTGAATGCTTGCAAAAAGTGTGAAAAGCCTGCTCAAACTTGTAGTGGAGTTCCTAATGCTAGATCTTGTCTTTGCAAATTCAACATTATCTTTCTGTAAATATGATATGGTAGTTGTTAAAATTTGCTCATTCCATCAGTGCACTTTCTAATAAAATATTTTCATTATTACATTTCCAGAAAGGCATTGGGAAATGAGTCTGCATAGAAAAATTGGAGGATTCAGCTGTTTCAGTTCAGAGTTATTTTCTCTACTTTGATATTTTTGCCATATACTAAATAATTTATACACATGTCATTTTGAGGGGAATTATGTCTTAGATTTTTAATTTGGCATGCTTTATTTCTGTGGGTGAGATATAGAGATACAAAAGTAATATTTTTCTACAATATAGTTTTAAAGTGGGCATTAAACAAAGAAATACTAAAAGGAAGAGAAATCCAGGCCTTTAGATTGTTTTTTTTTGATGCTGCTATATAGCACACAGGACACAATATTTTTTTTATTATTTTTTTCTTAATACTAAATTACAGCCAAAATAAAGAAGTATAATTCCATGGGGCAGGGGTATAGTGTCTGTAAACATAATTGCTAGTATAGTACCAAGGCTAGTGATAACAAATTAGCTGAAAGAACTTTACCAAAAAGGTCAATTTAATTTTCATTGTTTGAAGTTAATGTAATCAAACACTGGAATCCAAGCATGATGGAGGAAAATGTAGACTGGAAAAAATATTTCTCATTCTTTAAGTTTATGAGCAGGTTCTTTTCAGAAGTTCTCCGTGCTTTGGCAATCTTTTTATAAACTACTTTATTTTTCACATCAGTATTTCTGAGTATATTTCTTCTTTTGTACTCACACTAAGGGGGCTGTATGTATGGCTTGTTTTTCATGGAAGAGGACTCCCCAAAGGACAAAGATGATAGGCCTTGGGTAATGCGCTCGCAATGCAGAGTCCTGGACTGAGAGAAGACTTTGTAATGGCAGAGGTCAGATTTGCTGATTGAACACTGTGGAAGTTATAAAGACCAAATCAATATGTTTTGGTTAAAAAAACCCCAACTGTTAGAGGTTGACAGCTGGTTGTGTGTTGTCTTATTTTGTAAAAGGGGGTCATAGGAAACAAAGAAAGAAATCCAAAGCTGCCTTTCCATTTTCTGTCATTCCTCCTCTCCACCAGAAATAACTTGATAGAGTAACTAATTTGTAGCTACACGTTTTTATTTTTGTTTTTGTTTTCACAGGAGGATAACGTCATATGACAAACAACAGACCATGGGAAAGGTAGTAAATAATCACCTCTAGTTCAACTGAAGAGGAAAGAAAAAAAAGGATAGTTTGGCACACAGGAAAATTAAAGCCTTTGTGGAAATATAGAAGGAACAGTGGTAAGTGTGAAATAAACTCTTTCAAAGTAATATTCACTTTATAGGAATTAACTCCACATTCAGTGATACTCTAGTGTTGATAGATGTAAGTGCAGGTCAATGGATTTCTCCATTTCAAGAGCAGAAAATGAAAACTGTAGACATGCAATATTAATTTTCAGGCCACTTATGAATAGTGATTGCTGTAATAGTGATAACTGTAAAAAATGATAGCTGTACACATACCCAGGGGATCATTGTGGGAGGCTGGGGGTAGGTTTGTTTATAAGAAGACATTTGTTTATAATGAGACATTGTGTATTTTAAGAACTCTTGACCTCAGTTCTAACCCCTTACATACTGTAGGACTAATTAAAGAAAATAATATAAAAGTTATTTGGAAGTCTGAAAAGACATCAAAAAGTCCACAGAGTTCCTGATCTGGTAGATTACTGACAAGGATTTTAGCATGTAAAGGCTGAGAGATTACTCCTATCTTTTTCTGTATAATGTGCTATTATAGGAAGTTTCATTCCTTAATTAAGTATAAAAACAAAGGATAGACCATTTAAAGTATTCTATACATTTTTTTTTTTAGAAGAATGACTTGAATATAAAAATATTTTTGTCCCCACCACCATCAATACTGTAGTGTATATAAGGATAGCTTTTTTTATGGATCAGCTGTGATTAGCATGCTTAAGAAATCTAAATCCTGCTTATATATCTTATGGCCTTTGTGGCTTAACAGCCAACAAGGACAAGATCACTCTATACCAAATCCTTTTCATTCAATACTCTGATGTTAAAATGCTCTTTTGGTCACTTGATAAAAATATAGGATACTGGAAAACATGCTGCTAACCTAGTAATACAGTTGCAAATATAGGGTGACAGGACAAAAATATATTGAAAACTAAGTCTTTCAATGACATTTACCAGGAAGCAGTATAAATGCTTTTCTACTTCATGATTGTGTTATGAAGGACTCCAGTTTTTAACTCTTCTGGTCTGAACCTGAATCCTGGGTGAAGGACCATAGGCAGAGGAATTAGTCATTTGCAGGAAGAACATAGGCAGCGTAACTTACCCCTTACAGAACAGGGGGAGAAAATGGTCATAAACCTAGGACAGTTTTCCATGTATTTGTTTCAAGTTCTTGGGATCCACCTGGAATTTTTCATTTGATCTTCAAAGAGAGTGAGAAAGATTTAAATAACACCTATACAAGTAGGTGGATGTGGACTTAAGGCTTCAGTCCTGAAATGTTCTTCTCTTATTTGAACTTCACATTCAAGGGAAATTTTTGGACCCAGATAACCTTTAAAACCAGGTTATAAGGAGGAAAATTGTCACTGCCCTAATTGAGTATTCTGAATCTTTACAGTGATAAAGTTTGCTTCCAGTTTCCTAAACATATCAGAGACCCATGTGCCATCTCTGATTGTAACCACAGTTGACAAATTCACAGAAAACAATAGATTAATACTTGCTTACTTTGGAAAAAAGTTTCATGAAGCTAACTTAAAGATTTATTTTTCTGT
This sequence comes from Chloroceryle amazona, assembly GCA_027560015.1. Classification (NCBI taxonomy): domain Eukaryota; kingdom Metazoa; phylum Chordata; class Aves; order Coraciiformes; family Cerylidae; genus Chloroceryle; species Chloroceryle amazona. The sequence continues at coordinate 31,723 of JANHFX010023129.1, read as the reverse complement.
TTTATTTTGACCTTCCAAATGTTCACAGATCTGATTAGTTTTAGCCATGTGAATAGTTCATATGTCTGAAGAAAAAACAAAGGAATTTGTCTTCAAATTTGATACGTTGTGCCAGTTTGTGGTCAAAATCTGTCCACAGAAGTCAGCTGAATTATCAAATCACATGGACTTTGGATTTTCACTGATTTGGTTTCAAATGCTTTTTTGCTCTCCCTGCTGCCTACGTTCGTTATTTGTGTGGGTAGGAAGGTTTTTCTGAAAACTGAATAAAATTATTGAAGGGTTTGTTTCTCTTTTAACTAGCAATTACCAAGGTAATCTTTCACAGAAGGATTTCTAAATAATGTCATAAAGTTTTGTTATTGAGAACACTTTTAAGGTGTTAGTGGCATTGTGAGAATAGATACACAATGAGGAAAATACCCTTGATGATGATGCTTGTGTTACTTGCTTTCAAATAAAAAGAAGAAAGTGGGTAGTATTTAAAAGCCAGAAAAGCTTATTCTAAGCTAGATCAAACCAACATAAAAGACATGAAAAGAACACCTGAATATGATTGCCTTTTAAGTGTTTGCTCTGTATATATCTGTACAAGTATCTTTTCTAGTGGGCTTTACCCTTTCCGATTGTTGAATAAGTTTTTACATGCGTGCACAGAAGTCTGTTGTCAGAGCACGTATGTGTCTATACATACGTCTTGCCTGTTGAGAATAGTTTAAAAGGAGCTGTAGCATATTGGCATTACAGGGAATTCATCTCAGTCACTGTGCTGTGAGGAGGCTGTTCTCTGAAAGTGAATCTCTCACAGTGCTTCTACTGTACTTGAAATGACAAGGCTCACATGTTTTCTGAAAACTCACCAATCCTATCTAGTGGGTGAGCAACTCCTCTCTGAAAGAGCAGTGCTTGCTCTTCTGCAGTACTCTTGGTAAAACTCTTTCTAAACTGTTAATTGTTAATTGTTTTCACCCTGAAACTAAAAGGCTTGGATGTGTCTCTTTCCTGAAACCACTGAAAAAACCCAAACATTTCCGTGAAGAATGTCTCTGGGAGCAAAACTGCTGATCTCTGCAGTGAACTCATTGTTTTCCAGTGTCAGTCATTGTCAGAGAATGTCTACTGGATCTCTCCTCTTAGAAGAATGAGTCTTATCTCATATAGGCTTTAGTGCCTAGTTATTACAGCTCTGGATAGGAACATAACATTAATCTTCTCTTGGGTTTAGACTACTATATAACCAGCCTGCTACTGAACAGTTAATTATGCTACAGTTTTCAACTGGGCAATAAAAATCACAGCACAAGTATTTAGTATGTACTTAAGTGTACCTCAGGTGATGAGTTAAAACATGCCAATTTTCTTATGCATTAGAGTGAGTAGACAGGACATAGAGGTCAGGATTGGTTTTTTTGGCAGATAGTATTAACTGAAGTCCTTTGTGGCACTGCAGCTGTGGATTTGATATAAGGCAGACATTTCTAGGGTCCCAGAGGAGCAGCCAGAGAATGTAGAGCTATTGTGAGTGCCTAGATTTGAAAGGGAGGGTGTGCTGAGGGTGTGTTTTACTTTACATCAGGAGTCTGCTTTTCAAGTTAACCTCCTGATGGTCCCCACTTACAGAAATTTGTGGCAGGTTGTGGAGTTCTTTCACACCGTGTGAACCAAATCCTCTGAGAACTTGTAAATAGAAGTCTTGCTCAAAGAATAACTTGGTCTTCTTCAAGTGGACGTTCAATGCATGCCACCAGATTTGAGCCAGTAAGAAGTGAACGCCTCCTAAACCACATACTGTGCTGTTCCTGGCCCTTTAGCAGCAAGGATTTCACTCTGTACCTGCTGCCACTGCACCACATTCTTGCTAATATAGTCAGCTTGTGAGTGCGGGAAAGGACCAATCCTGCTAGAAAAGGCGGCACAGGCAATGATTATTGTACAGTCTGTTTTACCCAGATACGCTGAGAGCTTTCTCTCACAAGCATTCATCCTGAGATACAAAGAAACCAGCCACTGTTGTTGTTTGTAGTCCAAAAATAAATTAGTTTTACAAAGTGAAAGCCATCAGTACATTCAAGGTTCAGACAGGCTCAATGTTTATATCAGATGTTAGGAATAACTGCTTTACTGGAAGGATAATGTGGCACTTGAACAGGATCCTTTCATCCCATAGAATTTCCAGGTCTTGGTTAGAGTGCTGTTGTCTGGTGCTGGCATTTATCCTGCTTATAGCAGGCCTTTTCCCTAGCTCTGAGTCTGGGTTGGTGTAATAAGCTGTGGAGCTGAGGGGGGAAGATGAAAACCTGAGGTAGATCCAGCTAGGCTGACTAGGTTACCAGCATGTCCTGCCAGGAGAGTTGTTTTCATTCTCTGTTGCTGGGCTTTACTTACTGCTTGATTTTTAACCCACTGTTATACACAAATGCAGCAGCAACTAATGTTTCGATATGAGCACAGATAACCTTAAAGAGAACTAATCAGTTGTTCCTCTTATAAAACCAGTCTTCCACCATTTTAGCTTTATGCCTGTGTTGTAGCTATAGTTGTCTATCTATTGCAGAGAAAATATGAAGCTGTATTTGGTTTATACAGTTTAATGGGCATGTTTTTTACCCCATGAAAATGTCTCTAAAACTGAAATAAATTACATAAATGAGCTTTCAATATGTTTCACTTTACTTGTATTTCATACAGAATCTGTACTTGGATCTCTTCTATTTTCAGTGTTAAGAGACATTACATCAGTATTTTTCAGACTGTGGGTAGTACTCAGCCTTCACATGAAGGCATAAATGCCATTCTTTAAGTATTTTTCCTAAAGCTTCTTCTCAGTTTCAGCTGCCCCATGAATTTAAAATCCAGGCTCCAAATCTCACTAAAAGTGTGTTTCAAAAATGTTACCTTTTTTTGTAGCTTAAGTCACAGCTTTTCAACATTAAAGTTTGGAAATACTGCAATTTTGCAAACAAGAAGCAATTTAGGAATTCAGTATGTTTTTTTATGGTTACAGAAAACTTGCTAACAGTGCAAGCTGAAGATATTCTTTTAAAGGGGTAACTGTAAGTTTTCTTTTCTTACTTATTGTTTACTTTGTAAATAAGTAGTTTGATCTCTCTTTCATCATCTTTAAGAAGGTAATAGTGAGATGAGTTTTTGAAGATGCTGTAACTGGTCTAAGTAATCCTTGAAAAGCTGAAGGATGTGGATGTCCCCTTTCCATCCGGATCCCCTCTTCATGGGCACATCCCTAAGGAGATATCATGCCTTTATTTAGAGGATTTTGTTTTGATACTGTCCTATTTGGATAAAGATGTAGTAGACCAAAAGCAGTTGTTTTCAAATGAAAACTGATGTAGCTAAGCTTCACCAAGTTGAAAATTGTCACGATTGAGTTGCAACATCACCTCCAGATCAGGTGGGTCTTTGTCAGAGGACTGGGACACTCCTGAGAAGGACAAGGTAGAACAGTCAAAATTTAATACTCTAATTATAAGCTGCTGCTGTGAGGCTGTTGAACTACTTAAGCATATTCGTTTATGGGAAAGAAAGCGTGTGGTTGATTTCCGAATTTGAAGGATGATCTTAGAGTAAAATGACCTTACAGAACACCTAAAATAATAGCAGTTATTTAATTTAGTAGTTCAGTGTTTGTAAAGATAGCTTTTTTTTTCTTCTTTTTCTTTTGGTAACTTTTCTTCTTTAGAGAAGACAGAAATAAGCAATTGAAAAGGTTATGTTGGCATGAAGTTTTTTGTTTTAATACTGAGGAATCTGCTCTTCATGCAGAGGTAATTTGGTTGGATATGTGTGCACATGGTATACACAAATGGACTATTCATTACATAAAAATCAATGTGACCTATTCAGCTGGCTAAATTAAGTCCACTGGTAATTATTATAGAGAGACCTAAAAATTTGCAGGTATATTTAATTGATTTTTGAAGTGGTCAGAAGTAGAACTGTCTTTCATGTAAGACCCAGCCTTCATTAAAATAATCTCTTTAATGTTTTAAATTATGAAGTGAGTAAATGGGGCAATACAGAAACCCAGAGTCTCTAGGCCAACATCCCCATCCCTGCTTTACTTTCATATGACATTTCGCTGAATGAGTTGACAGACCTGAGCAACTTTAAAATGCATAAGTATTTTAAGCTTCTCTGTATTTGATCATGATGGTGCTTGATTGCTGAATAAGTGCAAGGTTGTAATTATCTCCCTTGGCTTTTTGTCATTCATAAACTGCTTGAGCTGCTCTCTTCTAGCTTATGACATTTCCAGGATCTCTCAAGTGGATTGTAACCTTGTGTGTGCTCAGTGAATTCCAAGGACAGCTCCTACTAAATGCTCTTCAACGAGATGAGGTTTTTTCCTCCCTTATTTGAAAAAGGGTTTCATGCCATACAGTTTGTTTCTCAATGTCTTAAAATGATCACAAAATAAGGTTTGTGAATAAGGCCACTCTGCTCTGGTGAGACCTCACCTGGAATACTGCATCCAGCTATGGTACCCTCAGCACAGGAAGGGCATGGACCTGATGGACCAGGTCCAGAGGAGGGCCACAAGGATGATCAGGGGGATGGAGCACCTCTCCTACGAGGACACGCTGAGGGAGCTGGGATTGTTTAGCCTGGAGAAGAGAAGGCTCTGGGGAGACCTAATAGCCACCTTCCAGTACCTGAAGGGAGCTTATAAAAAGACTGGAGAGGGCCTGTTTCCAAAGGCCTGGAGTGAAAGGACAAAGGGCAATGTTTTTAAATTGGAAAAGAGTGGATTTAGACTGGATGTAAGGAAGAAGTTCTTTACCATGGTGATAGAACACTAGAACAGGTTGCCCAGGGAGGTAGTTGAGGCCCCATCCCTGGAGACATTCAAGGTGAGATTTGACAAAGCTCTGAGCAACCTGCTCTAGTTGAAGATGTCCCTGCTCTCAGCAGGGGGGGTTGGACTAGATGATCTCTAGAGGTCCCTTCCAACCCAGACACTTCTATGATTCTATTAAATGAAAAGAAATATAACTTGTCCAAGTTCTCTGTTTCTTAGAGATTTCTTACCATTTTATATAGTTAATGATAGCCCAACAAATAGATTTAGAAGCTTGGCTTCTTGTTTGTGCTAACCTCTATTTTCAAATGGTGTTCTCTTTTGTTATAAGAGCATTTTCCAACAAAAAGCATTCATATTCTCCTTTGAGTAATCAAGATTGTTTGAGCACACCATTTCTTGATTGTTATCGATTTTTTTTATTTTCACCTAGGAATCAATAGAGTAGCATGCCTAATAATTGATGGAATACTCTTATGTGACCCTTAGGTATTATAAAGATATTCAATACATTCCTTGATAGCATTATTACAACATACTTGTTTTGTTTGTTAGCAGTATGTAAGTCAGCATTTTCAAAATACTAGCAATAAAACATTTGTTTAGAGTGGTTAGAATAATGTCCTTCCATTTTTGAACAATTTGCTTATATCCTGGTGAGTGACATGCAACGTGATATGAGAGACTGTGTATGAAGGCAGTGTCGGCTTTGTGCCCAGAAGGGAAGCTGGCAGCTTGTTTGACCTTGTAAAAGCCAAAGGAAGTCGCAAAGGGCCTCACAGGGAAAGATGGTTTGATTAGGCTGTAGAGAGACTATATCTGCAGTAGAGCAAATATAATTTGACAGCATCTTCTGCACTGTTGGAAAGTCATGGCCGTGACATGTCCTTGATTCACAACTAGAGTAAGTCTGTGTCTAGGGAGTGTTCTACATGTGAACAGTGCATATCCTCCATTTCTTTCCTCCTTCCCTTCTTAGTAAGATCAGTCCCTTTAGAGAACATCAAATGACATATATAATCCTATGATGGGGAATTCTGGTGACTTTTTTCTTCTGCCTGTCACTTTCAGTTGTTCCTTTGTGCCTGGCTATATGCCACTTCTTTCCAAGCAGCTTTGGATGTTAAATAGCAGTTATGTTTAGCCTGTGACTTTAAAGGTCAGGCTGAATAAAAACATGTGGCAGTTGCATGAGACAAATTACTTCTGCTGAGCTAATTAAAGATCACAGGTCAAATCACTTCTTGTGTTAAGTAGGTGTAATTCCCTTTGATTTGGCCCAGGTGCGCAAGCAGTGGATTTGTTTCTCTGTCTGCTTAAACTTCACCATATTTAAACATCATGTATTTCACTCTTTTTCACACATTTTTTTCTTAAAGTTACCTTGTCTATTTTAAGGGTATATCCCTACATATTCTCTTTTGCTTTGTATTTATTTCCCATTATCTATTTCACAATTTTATGTTGTCTGCATGATAACAGTATAATTTTGGACAAAATCTGTAGCCATGTCTCAGCCTGCAGGAGTTGAGTGAGTATTTGAAGCTATCATTTAGGAATAGACAGTTGCATCAAGGAAGAAAGACTGTCTGCAAAGGAGAAACTCCTCTCAAGTGCTAAAATGCTCCTTCCTAAACAAGCTTTGGATAATCGTGTCTCAACACACTGTTCAAGGCTTTTCTTCTGGGCATGCGTAATGGATGACTGATTTTACTGGTCCCATTGCATATGCAGAGGCACTTGTTTATATACTTGTAATAATTACACTTGATATCCTCAATAATATATTTGTGTATGGAATTAAGAGTTACTAAGGCTTATGGTTGTTTTTTTTTTTCTCATTTGAAAGTTGGGTGGGAAGGTATGTGAAGTGCTGCTCCTCAGTTGGAGCATGGTGGTCTGCACACCTTCTGGCATACACTGGCTGGTAGGACAGTGGCTCCAAGAACCTTGAACACCTGACAGCCCTGAAAGGGTGCTAGATATTTGCCTCCCTAGTGACTGAGACTAGAAGTCCTTAGGACTCACTTCCAATTCAATTTTGTCAGTGAATTATTTTTTCCTCAAGTTGAGTCTATTTTGTCTGTCAAGGTAATTGGTGAATGATCTCCCTATATTTGTCTTGACCCACAACCATTTTTATCTATTTTTCTCCCTTTTCCTGTGGAAGGGGGAGTGAGGAGAGAGTGGCTGGGTTGGCAGGTGTCCAAGGCCAACCCACCACTGGTGATATGTGCATTTTTCAATTTCTTCACTGAACTTGTCTTGTTCTATTCTGTTTTGGTTTGTGTTTTGGGACTTTTTTTTTAATACAGAGCTTGAGCATACAGGGTTTTTGTCAATGTCTTTGTTTGCATTCAGTTCTTTTCTTGTGTATCATTGGTTCTTTTGGGGTACTTAACAACACAGAACCTGTAGTGTTTCTAAAGCAAGTTCAAAGGGGCATGTGAGCACCCTAATGCAATAGCTAACAAAGTCCTTCCATGTCAGTTTTTTACTTTTCACCAGTCAGGTTTAGCCACACATTGAAATCTGTATAGCCTGACAAAGTTTGTTTTGGAACAGGCTGAGCTACTCTAACGAAATTATAAATAGATTTAAGACCTTTTCTGTTACCATAAATTATTGTGCAAACATGAACTTGCTTCATTCAAAGACTAGTTTAAGCTTACAGTGCTATCTCTTATTTCTTGCTTTCTGAACAGCAAACATAAGTTTTCCAGTTTAGAAGTCTCTGGGGGCAGAAGAGTGCTACCACTATCACCCTCATTCCACATAGGGTAAGCTTGATGTAAATATCATGCATCTCACAGAGATACTTGTCCAAGGACAGCCCCTATTAATAATTCCAAATAGCTGCTTTTGCATCTACCAGTCAGAACATTGTAGCCCCACATCCACATGTTTTTCTCCATGCATTGTTTGAAGGTTTCAAATCTAAGATATTTCAAATCTGAAGGACCAAGGATTTTGCTGTGGCAGTGGAAACACACCCAATATTCAGAGAAGTTGAAGTTTGACCATAACTATTGATGTAATTGCCGCACTCAGAAATGTCTGTCATAAATTGAAAAGTTCCTTCCAAGAAAAAGGTATCTTTGGATATATTCTATTTACAGCACAATTATGTGATGAACTTATTAGCAGTCAGACCCTGGCTATGGTCTGATGAGGGGAATTAGATGTGTTGAAAAGTCTGCCTCAAGCTGCTGAACAGAAGTTGGCTAATTTGATAACCCAACAAAAGGGACAGAATGAAGCTATCTTGGAAGTAGAAGATGAGCCATTTGGCCACTTAATGTTAAATTAAGAATTAATTCTTGCTGAATATTGCTTGTTCTGGAAAGAAAATAATGTGTGATAGGTCAAGAGAGAAGGATTTTAAGTGTTTCTTTATATTGGCACAAAAACTATGAGGTAAGTAGTCTACTACTAAGTTCCACGGAAGCTCTACAGTGAAACCAGGAGACCATAGCTGAAAATACAATTTTCTCCATTCAGATAGAGAACTTTAATGATTAGATGAAAGATCCCAATTTGACAAAGAGTGTAAACTTTGAAGCAGGAAATAAGTGGATTTTGTTTCCAAATGTACAGTTATGAAAACTTTCTTTAGTATCTGTCTAACCCTGAAGACTTCATCATCTCATCTCTATTTACATAAGCAATTTACCTTAAAGATTTTAAATATTGTAATATTCTGCTTCTGTGTATGTCCATGGCACTTCTAGTGTAGTCCAGGGAGAGTTGCTTGCTGTGTGCCCTTGAATCCAGATCTAACCATGACCTGGAATCTAGAAGAATACAACCTGAAGAGACTGAAATGTATATCTCTTCTCCCAGAGTATGTCCCTGTGTTGTGGCCTGAGACAGGATGGTCTTTGCTAGTCTCAACCTCTCATGTTCTGCTGTTCAGAAAATAACTGAATGCATCACTACAAACAAACACAGAGCATTTGGAAAGGAACATGTTTTACAGGATTAGGGCACACCTTCAGAAGGCAATGCTGAGCTCTGGTCCTTTCTGCAGAGGGGTCCTGGGGTTCATTGTAAAGGAAACAGTCACCGGTATATTAACTAGTAGTTCAGACTTTCCTGTAAGGTACAAAATAATCAGGAGAGGATTTACCTTGTGTTTTACCCTTGTTTTCTGGCTTCTGTAATCACTTGCATGTTAAGAGCTCTGTGCTGAGACAACGTAGTCTTCCGTTTACCCCTCACTTCAAATCCTTTATACCTTGTACGTATTTATTTATTTATTTATTTATTTGTAAAAGCGAGTAACACCTCTCTCTCCAGAAGAGAGTTTATGGTCATCACTTACTAAATCATTTTGACTTAACTGGAATAATTTTAAGACCTTTATCTAATGCAAATTTTGCAGCAGTCGCTATTTATTGTGTTAAATGTGCATCTCAAGTACGACTAACTCAGGACCTCATGTTTCTTCAAGGAGATAGTTGCTTACTACTGCATTGTTCCCTATCTGTTCTAAAAGCAGGAAAACATTAGTCGCTTACGTGTTCATAACATTCCAAGGGATTAAATGTCCACGGAAAGAAATCTTGTAGATTTGTTTGAGCTCAGTGAGATTTAGTACATATGTGAATAACACTGTTTCTGTACATGAGAGTTACTATTTTTTTCCACCACTGGTTTTCTTTAGTTAATTTTTTAGTGCACTTGTAAATGCATTCAGTTACCACAAGACAAACAGAAGGACACTGGATATCATAAAAACCAATATTAAACAGACTATTCTAGTGATTCCAGACCCTCATTGTGATATCTGTGATTCCTTTTCATTTTTCTCACAGAGAAAGCTGCTGATAAGACATATTGTTCCTAGACCAGGAGTGGCTTAGACCAGTCACGAAGAAGAGTATTAGAATTTCCATACCAGTCCCAGTGTAAAAGACTTCTAATCTTTTGTTCTGCTTTCATTGGATCATCTATACTAATTTTTGAGACATTCTTATGTCTGTTCTTATCTGGAGTATTGTGTTCAGTTCTGGCCTCTCCAGTTCAAGATGGACAGGGGAATACCCGAAAAAGTCCAACAAAGAGCTATGAAGATGATGGAGGGACTGGAACATCTCTCTATGAAGAAAGACTGGGAACCCTGGGGCTGTTTATCTGGGAAAAGAGAAGACTGAGAGGGGACTTTATTAATGTTTACAAATATTTGAAGGGTGGGTGTCAAGTAGAAGGGGCCAGTCTCTTTTCAGTTGTGCCCTGTGATAGGACGAGAGGTAATGTTAGGAAGGTGAAACACAGGAAGTTCCACCTCAACATGAGGAGAAACTTCCTTACTGCAAGGGTGACAGAGCACTGGAACAGGCTGCCCTGAGGGATTGTGGAGTCTCCTTCTCTAGAGACTTTCAAGACCCACCTGGATCTGTTCCTGTGTAGCCTGCCCTGGGTGATCCTGCATTGGCAGGGGTGGTAGACTCAATGATCTCTAGAGGTCCTTCCAACCCCTACTGTTCTATGATTTAATGATTCTTAAAATGGATTATTCTGGCATAACACATTTCCTAGCAGTCATTGATCCTGCATAGTTGCAGTTCTGTTGAAATACTCCTGTTGACATGAGTGATGCAGCCTAAAACTTACTGTTTGATCCCATGATGTTACAAACAAATAAAAATGTCAGGATGAAATTAATCTCAAGAAAATAAATTGATTTGCAGTTAAACTTTGGAGACACACCTTTCTACTAGGTTCTGAAACATTTACAGTTTTGCTTTCACAGAAATACAGTGTTGCTATAGTTCCTTCATTTCTGTTTAACTAAAGATCACTGTCCTGGTTTGAGTGAGAACAGGACTAATTCTGCTCAGTGATTTTAGTTTTCAGCTCAGTTCTTCTAACTTCACTGTCTGAAGTTAGCAGCCTGTTTTCCCTGGCAGTGTCTGCTGCTGGCAGTGATAACACCCCATGGTTAGAGTTACTACCAAGAGTTGGTGTGCAGAGCAAGGCCACTGCTGGATCTTGTGCACCACATTGAGGGGTGCAAAAAGTAAAAGACTGCACCTGCAGGGAGGAGTGGACAGGATAGGTGACCCTAAACTGATGAGTGAGGCATTCCATCCCATATATGTTATATTCAATATAAAGCTGAGGGATCACGAGGGTCAAGCACTCAGCTTGGCTTTTCCGGCTTCTTTCTTGCTTCTTCAAGGCCCAGCATCAAAGGGGGACTCTGTCCATTCTGGCTTCAATCCTGATCTGTGTGTTCCTGAATCCATTACCACAATCCAGCTCCTGAACACAGTTCCCATCTGTTGCTGGGCCCAGTCTGGGATTTCCTGGTTCCTGCTCCACAGCATCAGTGGTGACAGTGTTGTCAGGGGGTGTCAGTGATCAGGGGGGTTGGGTTTAATACTTTTTTTTGTATATATTTATATATATTCCATTTTTGTTATTAATATTTTCATTAAAACTGTTCTAGTTTCCTTTTCTAATTGCAAAGACTCTCTCCCTTATCCCCTTTCTCTTCCTCTTTGGGGAGGGAGGGGGGATAACAGTGAGCATCTGTTATAGGTATGAAGGGCTGCCCTGACCCTAAACCATGACAAGCACTAGTCTATTTATGTTTCATAGGTATGGATGGATTTCAGCAGACAGGTGTCTGGTTCCAACTCACCCCTCTAAACCCTGTAATGCATCTGCTTCTTTTTGAGATACTTTTAGTATGTATTATTTGCTTGGTTTCATTGATAGTCTCTAATGAAGGGGGTTTTTTTTAAAGAAAAAAAAATAAATCTCCCAAATAAAAGTTAATGACAAAACAAGAAGACAATATGGATTTCAATTGTCATGTAGCTAATCAGTGTAGGATCATGTATATTCTTGCAATGCAGGTGGCTGTGCTTTTCTTCTTCATGGTTGTATTTCTAATGAACTTGGCACTCACCCCCTTTAAGCAATTAAACTGAAGGACCAGGTTGTGAGGCTTCTTCCTATTTCAATGAATGCAGCAAGAACATGTTGATGTTGGTTACAGATGGCTTTGTATTTTGAGTATCTGTGTGCTCTGTTTACTATCTCCTATCTCCTCAATTATCAGCTGAGAGTGTTTTCTGGGGCTTCAGGATAGAGTGCTGCAGTTGAAAGCTCTGTGCTGTAGTTTTCTATGGCAGCTTGTGCTTAAGGGTTGAATTCTTTCTGTTATACTTGGAGTATGAAGTATACTTTCTTACACAAGATGAGCACCTTTTTAAAGAAAATTATTTTTAACATGTTTTGTGAATGTGGTGCAAGTGATTTGGCTGGAAGGGTTCCTTTCTTTACCCATAAGGGTCCTTTCTTTATTTTGTGATTTCCTTTAATTGATGGTAAAGCAATTAATTTATAATACTTCTGCCTGCATTGAGAGGAGAATGAGTTATACAGCAATATTTAACTAAAATTATATTTTCCCATAGCTACTCATGTAATAAGATACTTTTGCCCCCTTTAAGACCCTGGGTATTACACACTTTTGATAAGCATTACATGTTTCAAAAGACTCTTAATTCTTTCTTTGCTGAAGAAATTGGTTAATTTCAGTAGAATGCAGTAAAAATCAGATATCTTTCAACCATTTTGAAGACTTTTTATATGTCAGTTACTATATGTTGTTGTTTTTTGGGGCTGTTTTTTTTATTATTATTATATTTTATTTTTATTTCCAAGATGATATTCAAAAAGAAAAAGAAGAGAAAGCAGGTTTTATAGCCAGGCTCTATAGAATTGACTACAAATGAAAACAATAGGGTAATTTTTATAAGAGAATATAGAATATATATGGAATTATATGGCTATTATAGGGATTCATGTTCCTAGAGCTGCAAGTGCAATGCAGTATAGAAATATGTCACTATATTTATGTAAGACTGGATTAGAACATTAAAATTTTGTGGAGATGGTTGCATCAGGGAAGAAAGAAGGGGTTATTCCCTGGGGCAGTTGAATTCTAGTCTTTCAGATCAGAGGAGTGGGGAAAGGAAAAGAGCTGACCTTAGGGCTAAGAACTGTCTCAGACCTATAGAAATTCAGTGGCCTTAGACTGTTTACAGCTTCTAGCCAAGGTGGAAACAGACCCGAGGGTCTTGTTCTCAATCTTAAAGACTTTAATGAGGCACATGTCAGGATCGTTATCTACAGAAACTGGTTTTGAAATAATTGGGCACTGCTGCAAGTTTTCAGAAATTTTGGTTCTATCCTTGCAATTTTCCCTTTTGGGATACTTTTTTTTTTTTTTTTTCCCCCAAAGATTTCCTTTAAAGCATGGAAGACACAGGATGAGTCACAGATTAGAAAAACTGTTGCTTTGTACAGATGCTTCTTTACTTTAAAGGACAGTAGCTCTCAGAGCAGTGAATGAACAATGAAAAGCATAATACTCATTATGAAGGCTCTGCGGACAATTTTATAAAAAATGAAATATTCTCCAAGGAAGTGAATTACAATCACGTGAAGGAGGGAGAGATTTATATAGGATGTTGCCCGCTATATGTCTTATGTTGAGTGGTGATGTTGTGTTGCCATTTTAATTTCTACTATTTCAGTAATACTGTACAACTGAACACAGCTCTGACCTGCAGTGTTGATTTATCTAAGAAAACTTTGTGCAAACTAACTCGGGCTCATGTAAAAGAATCTTTTACTTCAGCAATAGATGTTTATAAATCTTTTGTTACCAATATCCTTTCTTTGGTCAATACCATTACAATTACAGAAAATAATAGTTGAAAGGAGATTTAGCTTCTGATTTTTTTGTCTGTTGCTAAGCATCAGGGTCTGCTAGTGAGTGCTGTTTAAATCTGTGGGCTATTATAGATCTTAGAGAATAATACTAATTGTCTTCATTAATATTTAAATGAGGGAGCAATTAAAGGCCCTACTTCTTAGTAATTGTGAAAAGAATAAAAGTTATTGCTCAAAGCACAGATAAATTACGCTTCTAGGCTTTTGTTCTTTACATTAGAAATTTCCTTTAAGACACTGCAAATGCAAGGGCTCTGCTTTTGACTGCATTGCAAATGTGGCAGAAGCAATTACTAACGGCACACAATTACTAGGAAAAAGTAAAGAGAGAAGTTCCTTCGGAGTTAAGCTTTAGCTGAAAAGGTAAGTTTGGAAACTGAACAAACAGGAACTGTTCTTTTTTCTTCAGGAAAACAGGACATGGTTTATATTCTCCATAAACAGGTTTACAGTAACTCAATACTTCACGCAATACATTCTAACTTTTTTCTTGTCTTGAGGTAAATTCCACACTAGTTCAATAGAAGGGCCTTGAGGCAATGTAGTTAAATATGTATTTTTCATTTTTACTGTGCCTTAGTAGTTTTCTTTATTAGGGAAAACCTGGTGTTTGGGAGACAACTCAGGTGAGCAAAGCTTCTCTGTTGGGATCTGTAGACAAAAAAATCATTTTGAACTCATCTCTTTCTGTTTTCTTCAATTGCTTCACTTGTCTAATCTGTCCTTCCCCAGATATCTTTGCTCTGTTCCTTACAAGTCAAACAACTGACATGGATCACTTGGTCAGCTTTCTTCAGAATCATTGCTGGAGCATCAGCTATGATGTGCTGCTCCAGCAGTGTGCTGCTCTCTACCAGACACAGCTATCAAGACAGATCAGTAGCTCTGCTTATAACTTTGAGGAGAAAGTGGTATTTTTCTCTAGAGTTGCAATTTTATTGGGTGATTAACATCAGCCTAAACTACGAAGAAATATTTGATTGATCATATCAGCCTAAACTACTAAACAATATTTGATTGATTTAAGTGCAAAATGTCCAGTGGCAAAAAGCAGAAAAGAAGTACTTGGTTCCAGTAATTTATCTTTCAAGGACTGTCATTAGGAAGAATCCACAGTATGAATATCAGGGTGTGTGGATGGGGCAAGAGTAGATGTGAGCGAACGCTAAACATACCTTGACTCTTAAGAGAATAAAGATTTCAGGATTGTTGGAGATACAGAACCAAGCATAACTAATGGTCTGCCTAGAACTAAACTAAAACATGACATTTAATATTGTTAGGTTGGGGATAAAGTTCCGGCTCTAGAGTTTTGAAGCTTCTGCTACTTTTTAACACTTCTGCCTAGTTCTTTTCCCCACCTCCAAAATTTCATGCAAGTACAAAAAACCTTCCTATTTCCACACCAAGTATGTAAAAGCAGTGAAGCGGTTCAGGGGAATCAAAGGAACCTGGTAGAAGGAATTGAATCCACAATACAATGCAGTATCTTATTTTCATATATATCCTATACCCATTATACAACTTTATATATTATACAACTGTCTTGACAGATCCAATGATATTTCAATCATATAAGCCCTAGAGATAGTAAATTAATTGAAAATAATATTTGTCTATTCCCTGGATTTATTTTCTTTATGAAGCCATTGATTTGCTTTATTCCTGCCCCTGCCCCTCTCCCTCACTATATTTCAATGATGGTAAAAGACAAGTACTAAATTGCTAGTGATTTCCTTTATTCTATTACTCAGATGTTGCCTGTAATAGAAAACATTAATTTTGAATTTGCTAAATATATATATATATTTATTTTTTTTTTAACACTCAGTCCTAAGGGGTGGGAGGTAGAAGCTAAAATACCAGAAACCTGAGGAATATAATCCTAATTTATTGTTTTCTCTAGTGAAATAGGTAAGGAAATCTAAGGAAAAATGACAGAAGAGATGAGACTAACAATACAGTCACCTAGCTATGTATCATGTTCAGTAATACGCCATTGTTTGAGTATGACTTATGTATTCCAAAACTACTTTTAGTCTGAAATCTGAGCTCTGGTGCTTCTGCTCCTTTACTCTGAATGTTTATACACTGGATTTAGGCTCTACTTTTCCTCTAACATGTCCAAGATTTAATAAATAAATATCACTTTTTTACTTCTAGCTATATCTCTGGAACTTTAATTTTCAGTGTCAAAATCCTGAAATGTATCTAAAGGAGGTTTGAATGAGATTTTCTTATCTAAAAAAAATTAATAAATATTTAGTACTAAGAAGGGTATCTTTCTTGTGATGTAGTCGATCTTGTAATGACCTCAGTAGGAGCATATGCATGTGCCCTCACAGAGATGCACCACTAGATAGGTGCCAAGGTTTCATTTTGTGTTGCTACTGATAAATGAAAAAGGGAATTAAGGCAGACTTTTATGTCATAATTTCACTTTTAGTGTAGCAAATTTTGGAGGCACCTGTCTGTAGGCTGCATAATGAGAAAAGGCTGAGGTACTTAATGCCTGATTTGCCTCAGTCTTTAATAGTCAGATCAGCTATCCTCATGGTAATCAGTCCCCTGAGCTGGAAGATAGGGATGGAGATCTGAATAATCCTCTCACAATCCAGGAAATAGTAGCGAATGACCTGCTAAACCAACGGGACACCCATAACTCTACGAGGCCAGATGGGATCCACCCAAGGGTGGTGAGGGAGTTGGCAGAGGAATTTGCCAAGCCTCTCTGCATCGTTTATCAGCAGTCCTGGTCAACTGGGGAAGTCCCAGATGACTGGAGACTTGCCAGCATGACACCCATCTACAGGAAGGTCAGGAAGGAGGATCTGAGGAACTACAGGCCTGTCAGCCTGACCTCAGTTCTTGGGAACAATATAGAACAGTTCGTGTTGGAGTTGATCACGTGGCAAGTGCAGGACAATAGGGGGATCAGGCCCAGCCAACATGGGTCCATGAAGGGCAAGTCCTGTTTAACCAACCTGATCTCCTTCTACGATCTGTCTACCCACCTAGTAGATGAGGGAAGAGCAGGTGATGTTGTCTACCTGGACTTCAGCAAGGCATTTGACACTGTTTCCCACAGCATTCTGCTGCAGAAACTGGTGGCTCA